>JAKUCV010004286.1:0-82221 GCA_028386065.3 Turnera subulata
AAGACTTCCGCTGCTTGCTGTTTATAACACTATGGATTGATGCTTGTAGTAATAATGTTCCCGTATCGGGACAAGTACGATTGATGTATTATATACTTTTAATCTGCTGGATGTGATATTTACCGCTGTGGTTGTTGTAATAGTATGTGGTCCCACGTGTTTACTGTGAATAACGGTAAATACGGATCGGGGCGTTTCACCTGGTCAGGCACCTGCTGACGTGGAGGCTGCCCGGGTATTTGCGCGTGTTACTGTTGCAAAACGACGTCGTTTTAAGTGAGAAAACGTCACCGTTTCATGCCACATCGGACACAGGTGGCTTAGTGGGGCCCACTTCACGCAAAGCCCAAAATTCTTCCCATACCGAACCGAAACCGCTCCGGACCAGGGTCTAAGTTTGGCCTGCCCATTCAATATCAGGGTCTATATCCGGCCAAAACAAAATGTTGGGGTACCAAATTGGCCAAACCACTAAACATGGGGGCCAAAAAACCCAAAAACCCCTAAGAATTAAAGTATTGGTTTTGGAAAAACAAGGAAAGTAAAATAATAAACTAACTCAATACATCTGGTTCAATAATCGTTCTTTCCAATTTATAATTTAAAATTGAATTTAAGTGAGATTTTATGCCACTATTGTATAATTATTTTAAATTTTTTTCAAAAAATTAATTCTAGCACGAGATAATAATTATAATAATAAATATTTATTTTCTATTTTTTACATTTGAGATTTGATCTCGTTTTTTATTTATTATTATTATTAAAAAAATTTGGTACTTTTTACAAATTTAGACCGGTGGGAGAGTTTAAATAGAAATTTTTAGAAATTAATATATGTAAAAAATAAAATTTTAAAAATAATAAATTCAGCATAATAAGGTGTATTTATTTAAAACCAAGTAAAATTTTTGGAAATTAAGTTTTACTCTTTTTTAATATTGTTAAAAATAAAATATGATTAAAAGAAAGAAAAATGATTAAATAAATAATCAAAATAGGGTCAGCTTTCATTTCGGTATCCAACAAAATTCGGGTCGGTTAGGTGAAAAACCCGGGGTAGGTGGCATGCGGAGCCCACAAAGAAAAATGGATCCTACATGTCCAGCCAATCCTCTAAAACGACGTCGTTTTGCTACAGTAACACGCGCAAATATCCCGGTCAGCAGGTGCCTGACCAGGGGTCTACGTTTGGCCTGCCCATGCAATCTCGGGGTATATGCCCGGCCAAAAAAAATGTCGGGGTACCAAATTGGCCAAACCACTAAACATGGGGCCCAAAAAACCCAAAAACCCATTATGAATGGAGAAAAAAACTTTATCGCTTACCAAACCAAATTCGACTCGAAACCCAAACCAGTTGTTTGACAGGGGAAAAAAAAATTATTTAACCTACTAAGTATTAATTTGCTTTGTAACTTCAAATTAGTGGCGGTTTAATATATTTTTCTTTCCCATTTTATGTTTAATACTTGTGACGTGACTTCAAAAGAAGAATGAAGAAAAGAAATTGGGCATAAGATTTTGTGATGGATTGTATGAGCATTGGGCTTTATTTATTTTTCACACTCTTAACAGCGATAGTGGGCCATCCATGATTCATCAACTCGCGTAGTATTGGGCTATAATACCCAAACAGGTTCTGCCTTGTTTTGTGTAAAGCATGGGCCCATGAAGGAGGGAATGTAAAGTGGATCCGTATCTTGTGTCACGTAAATTGTATAGGCCCACTGAAGAAGCCCTCGGCGAGGCGATGGTAGACTTCCCCAAAGGGCTTAATGTCTCGTAATTAGGGTAATCACAAAAAAGGTAGGAGAGTGGTAATATATCTACATGATCATATATCTAAGATGCTGTACTGTACTCAAAGATTGTGCTACTTTCTATTATAATCAAATCTTGTAATGCTTTCCTTGAGGGCAGGAATATCTTCGATGGTGCAATAATGACTGCAGAAGTCATTGACAAAAGAAGGAAACAAATTGGAATAATTTGGAAATTAGATTTCCCCTAGGCGCAAACGAAGAAGATGGCATGCTGGAAAGAAGTAATTGATAAAGTCCATATATATAACAAGCTGAAATCGTGGAAGCCTTAATTAATAAGGTAAAAATTTGTAATAATTAAGAAAAAAATAATTAAATACAAGAAAAAAATTCCAAATATGACTCTCAAGCACCAAGATTTTGGAATTTGTTACTAGCGTTTGGTCAAATTATATTATGTTCATTAAAAAGAAAAAATATTACGTAGTTTAAAATTCTTATTTTAAAACCCTGAAGCAGCATCAAATTGGAGTTACCATTTAGAAAAGCCCTTATTGTCAAGATTCTACTATGTTGAATATCAACCATGGTAATTTAGGTTTACATAAGGAGGCATACACAGTCCCTCGTTACCCTAGCTGCTCCAAAAATTATTTTGTGGTCGGCTTTGTGTAGATTGTCTCTCTTTGTGTGTGTTTTCTTCCCTTCAAACGTTAACTTAACAAGAAAATGGGGTTTGGGTGGAAAGTTGCTCGCGAATCAGAGTACCTAGCCATCTACAACAAGAAGAGCATCACGTTTGCTAAGAAAGCCTTGGTGTGTCCGCTGCTGCACAAGTGCATCCGGTTAGACGTCTCCCCTGTCTACTACTCCTCCAACGTCAAGGCATGGAGCCGCGACATTTGTCGCTTCACCCTCCCTGTGGTGTCCACTGTCGGCCCCTGGGTGGATGACATGGAATGCCTCCGCCTCTACGCTTCTCGGCGGAAATCATTATCCGAGGAGGCCATCAGGGACATGGTCCGGTTGAAGATCGCGTATCAGATACAGCGCTTGGCATCCTGCAGGACCATGCTTGAACTCTATTTGAATGGTGGGACATTCAAGGAGAAGGTGCTTGACAACGTGCAGTTCGAGCTAAAGAGCTTTGGACTCAAAATTTATTACCTAGATCTGGATCTGAAGCTGTTTGTTGATCCTCCTCATCGTCCTTCCCTCACTCATCACTTGAACGGCATGAAAAAAACTACTCTAGCTCCTGAGAAAAAGGTACATATATGTATATATATATATATTCATTACACAAATCTATCTCCCTATATATATATATATATATATATATATATATATATGTTTACGTATCCTTCACAAACTTGTTTTTCTTATGATCTCACTGCTTTACTTATTTGTCCGGAAAGTGTAATTTTGCACGCTTCTAGATTCGATATTGTCATTCTAGTGTCGTGTGGGTGCTGGATCTTTGTATTTCTGATCACTGGTGTATCTTGGGGCTAGTCATCCTTTTATGATGACTGCCCAATACCCAGATGCTTGATAAAATCTCCTTTTATCAAAAAAATTGTTTACCCTTTTCAAACTAAATTCAATTGAAGGAACAGTAGCGACGACCCGTTGCAAAAAAATTGAACGGGTCACTGATCATTGTACTTGCAGGTCTCAAGGCTAGAGATGGCGGACGAATTCCAGACTAAACAGGACGCAATATATGATCGACTAAATGACAAATTTGAGGTTTGCATGCTAATACAGAGCTATAATCAGGAGCTTTGGAAATATGTTGTCAATTCTGTACTTTTTTTCCCTGTCTATGTTGTGTTGTCGCTAATTCAGTACTTCCCCCCCCCCAAATGGTATACCGATATTAATTACTAGCATCATCATAATCAATAATATAGCAAATTAATATAGCAAAAATTCGACAAAAAAAAATAATATAGCAAAAAGTTCATTCAAACTGGCATGTCACTTTATTGTCCCCTAATCTGATGAACGTGGACACCTTACATTTAAATTGGCTTGTTTCTTAAAAACAATGTTCTTGATTTAAATTAAGGTTAGCGAACGATGTCTCTAGTTGTGATGATTCAAATATTCTAGTTATTGGAGTTCAAATTAGATATGGAGCACCCCTAATGAGGGCAATGAAACTAACTAACCCCATAAGTTAGATCAATTGGTTTGGAAGTGTTCTAACTAAGAAGACATAAATTCAGGACATTTGTTTTGTCGGCTAGCGAAACTTTTTATTTAACATTGGTTCATTTGTTTATTATATGTTTGCTCACATTATAGGTGCTATCCGAAGAGGAGGAGGACTTGTACGTGCTTGCAGAGGAAAGTTTGCCACTAGTTGAAGACTGAGGTTGTTATCTCGGTGGTTTCGGATTTTCTTATTTGCTTTGTTCGTGAAAACTGGTTTCTTTACAAGGTTTGAAAACATTGCATCATCATGTTTTGAAACAGACTATTAATTAACCTTCCAGTCATGTGGATTTCTATGTTGTGATAATTTTGGTTTACTTTTGCATATATGATTTTCGTGTTGTCTTAATACTTTCGTTTGCTAGCAAAATCTAAGTATTTGTCACATAAACAGCCCTGAAAGTCAAATTGGGCCTGCTTTTTTATTTTAATTAATGAAACGATGCTCAAAACGAGCAAGGAGCAGCCCAACAGACAAAGCTACCAACGCTTAGACAAAGCTGATTTAACATTTCTTTTTTTTTTTTAATGCTAACGAGATTAAGCTGTTTGAACGCTTAACTCGCATCTTTAATTTTTTTTTTTTTTATGTATATAAATGAGAACAACACATTTTTTCATGACCTACCTTATCAATGATACTTTCTAGTGTTTCCTGAGAAAGCTGCATTCCAGATTCCAACAATATGGCATTTAACGAAATTCGGACTTGAAAGCCAATGTATCATGTTGCTGGCAAGAATTTAAGACACAAAGAAACATATTGACCAAAAGAGGCCAAGAGGAAATTAGGTTTGTGCTCGAAACTTGCCTTCAACATCTCAGTTATGCAAGAAAAGGCAAGAAATAAATTGAGCAACAGAAATACTAAGGAATGACAAAATTTTGTAATTGCTTGTTATTATTGTACCACATACAAAAGCAGTCCTCATTTTCTGACGATCATTAACAACAAAACAAAGCTAAATAATGCACAGGTGAATCAAACAAAAAAGAAACTCAGAAAGAAATCATCCTGCATATCACAACAAAAACCCAGAAATTCATGTCAGCTATGTTTCAGTTATGTCTCTAAGGATACTCACTTCTTCCCGTTCGATATATCCAGTCTGTCTCAAATCATATAACCTAAATGCGACTGCAAAAACTCCCAGAGAACCAATTTATCTTATCAAGAAATGCCTCACATTTGGTCGGACGAAATAAACAGTACAAAGAGTCAATCCTGAATGCTCACAATCAATTTTCTGGTCCAGAGGAGCACGGGGATGAAAAGCACTGAGTACGCGGACAAATTCCTCAAATTCTATAGCACCATTTTTCTTTTCATCAAAAAGATAAAATACCTACAAGAAAACAGGTGACAACGAAGTGAGCTTCATGAAAAGTTGAATCATGTTATATCTCGCTTCTATGTCTACACTACCAAAAGAAAGAAACAAATTGGAATAATTTGGAAATTAGATTTCCCCTAGGCGCAAACGAAGAAGATGGCATGCTGGGAAGCAGTAATTGATAAAGTCCGTATATATAACAAGCTGAAATCGCGGAAGCCTTAGTTAACAAGGTAAAATTTTGCAATAATTAAGAAAAAAATTCCAAATATGATTCTCATGCACCGAGATTTTGGAATTTGTTACTAGCGTTTGGTTAAATTATATTATGTTCGTAAAAAAAAATAAATTATTACGTTGCTTAAAATTCTTACTTTAACCCTGAAGCAGCATCAAATTGGAGTTAACATTTAGAAAAACCCTTATTGTCAAGATTCTATATTATGTTGAATATCAACCATGATAATTTAGGTTTCCATATATACTAGTCTTTCTATCGTACATCTAAGCCTCTTGATATGGAGTATATCACATATGCAAAGTATAAATCTCATTTGCTTGCCTTACTCTATTACATCAAAGTTATATTTATAGAGGAAGTTATTTTCATATAGAATCTTCTTTAACTCCCATTCTCCTGCTGAATTTCAGGGTTGCCTCTCCTTTTTCCCTTTTTCCTGTTTCGGCTGTGTGAGTGAGGGGGTAGATGTTGTGTAGTTTAGTTGCTAGGGTTTCTTCCTCTTTGTGGGCAGATAGGGGTTCTATTGGGCTTTATTTTTGGGCCATATCACTTAGCCCCCAAATGGTCGAATTTGGGACAAGTTTGGGCATTCGAGTACTTATGGCCCTATGGATGTCATCGTATTTATGGAATATGTTTTAAGAAAGACTGTCTCGTTAAAAACCTTATCAGGAAAAACCCAATGGGATAAAAACTTGATGAAGGAAAAAAGAATGCAGCAGAACTGAGGGACACACACTCTTCTTGGGTCGGTACCCTTTTCATTGCTCTATGAATATGGCCTCCTTTCGTTGCACCATTTGCTTCTGGATTTTGGGCCACTCTCCGAATCGCCATCTGGGAGGTCTTTACTTTGAATTACTCTCAGCGTACCATCATCGGGAACCTTCTGGCCTTCATCAGGAACCTCGATAGTGTCTTTCTTTGGAACTGCTCCATGAGCTATCTACGTTGGGCACCTCCCAGCCTTTGTTTTGGAACCTCAATAGGATCTTCATTGGGAACCCCTCCATGGGTTCTCTATGTTGGGCACCTCCCGGCCTTTGTTTAGGAACCTTGATAGGATCTTTGTTGGGAACCCCTCCATGGGTTCTCTACGTTGGGCACCTCCCGGCCTTTGTTTTGGAACCTTGATAGGATTTTTGTTGGGAACCCCTCCATGGGTTCTCTATGTTGGGCACCTCCCGGCCTTTGTTTTGGAACCTTGACAGGATCTTTGTTGGGAACCCCTCCATGGGTTCTCTATGTTGGGTCCCAGCCTTTGTTTAGGAACCTTGACAGGATCTTTGTTGGGAACCCCTCTATGGGTTCTCTATGTTGGACACCTCTCGGCCTTTGTTTTGGAACCTTGATAGGATCTTTGTTGGGAACCCCTCCATGGGTTCTCTATGTTGAGCACCTCTCGCCTTTCATTTTGGAACCTCCTCAGGATCCTTGCTTGGGGTCGCACATAGATCACTTTGGTTGCTTTGCAATATCACTATTGTTTTAGGTGGAGCTTAGGCATTGGATGCCTCATCAAGGAAAAGGGCAACCTTTAGTGTTACTTTGACATCCTCGGTTAGGTGGCCATAAGATAGGCGAAGACACTCCATTTTCGATGGGATTCGAGCTTCCCTTGCACCAATTGGAGTCTTTAGGCAACTTTTTCGTTACCAGCCCCCCACACGTAAGGTGATTGTTTGGGGTTCCCAACATTCCTAACATTGGACGTAGCCATGGGGTTTGAGTGAAAACGTGATATAGGTTATTCTTCATGATCTTTAAGGAATCAAATGCCTTGTAAGAGTTTTTGTTGAGGACTTTCTCAAAGAGCAGCCATCTCGTCTAAGCTTCCTGCGAGTGGTAGTTGCCCAAGATTTGTTCACATACTGAGTGTGTGGTTGTAGGGAGTTCTTTCCCTTTACAGCATTGGTTCTGTGTTTTTTGTTAGGCGGGAATAAGCTTTAAAGGGTACTACTTCGTCATCATTGAGCACCTTCTGTTTCTCGTTTGGGGAACCTCCGCGGGTCCTCGCTTTGAACCACCTGATGGGTTTATCTTTTTTGGGCACCTCCTGGCCTTCATTTAGGGAACCTCCACGGGTCCTTGTTTTGAATCCACTCTATAGATTATCTTTTCGGCACCTCCTGGCCTTCGTTTAGGAAACCTCCACGGGTCCTTGTTTTGAACCTCTCGATGGGTTATCTTTGTTGACACCTCCTGGCCTTCCATTTGGGAACCTCTACGGGTCCTCTTGGGTGTCCTCTGTTTTTAGGTGTCCTGGTGTTTTGTAGGTGCCCCACCGATGGTTGAGCTTCCTTTAGGTGTCCCTTAAAAGGGTGTCCCAGGAAATTTTAAGGAGGTCCCGTTAAGGGCTGATCCTCCTGTGCGGTGTCCCATTAAGAGATAGACGACCCTTGGGTTCCCCGTTGTCGGGCGTCCCGGGAATGTTGGGTGTCCCATTAAGAGATGGACTTCCCTTGGGTGTCCCATTGTAGGGTGTCCCATGGATCATGAATGGTCATGTAAATGCTCTAATCATGAATGCAAGTGCACATGTCCTAATCTCACACAAAATAAATCTAGACTCGGATGATGCATGATTTGTGATAGTAAAATAAAGAGGTTCTTAGCCCCCAAGTTATTTAACCAATGGATTAGGGAAAAAACTCAAGGATGTCCTGTTAAGAGATGGACTTCTCACAGGTATCCTAGTAATGTTGGGAATGAATGGGGAGTAACCTTGAATAGGGAGAATATCGCCCTTTTAGTAAAGATGGTAACGCTTTTCGACAGCCATTGGTAGGGTAGGTACCCACCATGCTTCCCATTTGAACAAGGGGATATGAGATAGAGAGGCTATGAACTCCCGTTGAGGGTCCTCGTGGAGGGCTTTCGCAGACTTTAACAATCGCCACATGTCTTAATAAGTCTCCATGATAGTAAAGTCATTAGGCCAATAATATGCCTTCTTTGGGATATGCTAGATTTGGGCCTCCAACCTCACTTGCATCCCTCATATGTTTGGATGGGCTTTCTCTATCAAAGATCATGATCCTGCTGCTGGATTCTATGCTTAGGGCATTCAATCATTCAATTATAGCATTATGGGGAACTATCTTTGAGGATGTGGGCTATCACGTGTTGTTTCAGTGGGTTGTGTTTAGTTGTCAGCTTCCTTCGTTCGAGGATTATTTAGGTTGATGAGCCATCTTCATTTGTTCTTGAGAATTACTCAACCCGGTGTTGCAAGGTTTTTGTTCTCCAACCAGCTTTGAGTGCTTTGTATTCAGCCAGATCAATAGTGATTAGGAGGGAAGGCTAGGGAGCTATAAAAAATATGGTTCCCTAAGGATCCACAACAGCTACCCGTGTGTCGGCTTCCATGGGATATAGGACTCGTCATGCTAAGAGGGTCCCTGCTTCTTGCAGGACCTTCGGATTGTCTCATTAAATGTGCATTCAGCAGGGAGATTTCCGAGAGCTTGTGCGTTAATTGTTTTCCTCAGTTTGTGGTTGCATTCAGAATTGTACATGATTTACTTTAAAGAAAAGCTGGTGAGGACTTCAAGAGGTTTGGGAGGGTCCTCCCTCTTTGATCATGTAGACTTTTGGAGGGTCCGGACCTGGTAGCCCCCATTTGGGCGGCCCTTCTGTGTTCATTTTTACGTTCTTGGACCTTCTGGGGGCAACCTAGCTTCTCTTGAAGGCCTTTGCATTTGATTCCTACTCATTCTTGCATTTGGTTGCCTCAGTAACCATTTTGTTATGTTCAGGTAGGCGGGCACCATTCTAACAAATATACTCAGCTAGCCTCTTCATGAGTTGGTTGTTATTCATTTAGGGGAACTAGAAAAGTGAATTAGGGAAGCTCTTCTCCTGACCCTTCAGGTGACAGCCGTCTTTGCATTTTTTCCTTCCATTTGCAACCTTCTTTGTTGAGTTAATAGAAATAATCCTTGGGAAATTCTCCTACATCATGTTGGACATTAAGGAGGTGTGTGCATGTTGTCCTTTTTGGGGAAGCAAAGGTTCGGAACCTCAGGAAGTTGTGGATCCACCAGTTATAGGAAGAAGATGTGGATATTAGTGGGAACTCGTTCCAGCAGCCTTGCGTGTCAACATAGAGGACGGTTTTCGTCACCGTGCAAAATACTGCTTCTCAGGTTGCTTGTAACCATTGTATGGTTGGGATGAAGTAACATACTGGATGAAATCTGAATTCTTCTCATTTGTAGATTTCTTCGGGAAGCACTCTAACTTCCTGCTCCGAGTTGAGGGCAGTGGCATCCTTGGCTTCGGGATCCTGTAATGGGGACCCTGTTGAGCTTTTGTTGTGTGTAAAATTGCTCTAGATATTGCTTCAAGGTCCTATCATCGAGGTTCCTTCTTTTTGTAAACATTGCTCCAAATTTGCTTTGACATTTGCTCCTCCTCGGGGGACATTTAAAAAGGTTCCTGGATCCTTATCAATTGTTTTCTCAACACAGGTACCAAAAAACATCAATGATAATTTCACTAGTATTCATATATCAATGATGGAAATTATGTAAGCATGCATCACTGGGCATCACGTGTTATGGTTGCACACCAAAGAAACATAACACGATCAAAGCCATAATGAAAAAAGGCTACAAAACATGTTCGGTGACAACATATCGATGTTAGCTATACCATATTAAAGAGCAATGGAGTAGTTTCAACTATTATTGCATAAGGAGGGAGCATATTTCAATTGCCAACGAAAACACGGAGAACATGGAATGGTTTAAGTAATCATAACAACAATCATATGGCCATTCTTATATTGTATACCAGTATGGGCGATATAAAATGGGAATCATTTCAAGACGCCTTATGGTCGAATTAATGTCATATGCAAACATGGAGTATTTAGCTCCATATAATCACAGAGGTACAATGAAGTAGCATATGAAATCAATGAACACTCAGCTATTTTGTGAGACTGTCCACTATACGGGATATTGATGATAAATGATTTAATATTTGCAAATAATCAAGTAACATAATGACAATAGTTATAATCAATTGTCATGGCTTTCATGTAAACTTTGATGTATGCGAAACCGGGAGGGACCATTTAAACAACCCTCATGACATTTTTTTATGGCCAGATTAGCATCATATTAACTTATTGGGCAACATTGCTAACGATAAAATGTTTAACAGGTAATAGCAAGTAATCATGCTATGATTGCACATATTATAATGATAATCATGATGTAACTGAATATATTATAATAAATGTCACAGAATACAATTATTTATCTTGATGCCATGGTAACCTTGCATTTCCTGGATGCATAAGATGCCAAAATCATTACATCAAGGCAACATTAACAATGACGAATTTATTACTATTCATGATAAAATTATGAAAGTGTGAATCACCAAATATGTTTTAGCGTACGCCAATGTAGCATAAATAGGGTTTACAAAGCTGCAACAATAAAGTCACAAGCCATAATGTCAGGCACCACAATAGCTTAACCGGATCTTTGATACTATATCAAAGAGTGATCGGGTGGTCTCATTTATGCAATTTTACGCATTGCCGTTTGTCAATGAGAATAGGGAGAATATAGAATAATTAAGCAATAATTATATCATGATTCTTATGTTGTATGCGTCATATGAAATAGGAATAATTATCATACAAAGAAAGTGCATGTGATTGTGGACTAGTGCGTGAAGCGAATGAGCATAGTAGTATCCATTGTTATGCAAGGCTATGTTTCGTCAAGAAAGCCTATAATATTGTTCAAGTAGTAGAGTCCGAGTATGGACCTTAATATCCAATTTTTAGATGTGCATTATTCATTCACGGTAACGTTTAAGGCATAGGCAAGTCTTTGTTCCTAATCTCTTCTGTTCGGTTATAATAATTAGGCGAATGTATTTGCCAAAGGCATAGAAGTGACATGACTTCATGATTTATAATGAACCCTTATTCTCCATGTCTTATGCATAGAGTATAAAAATAAGGAAGCATGCAAGCATTTTCAATGGCCCTTTTGCTAGGTGAATTAATATCATATGCAAGACTTGCATTCTGCTCCAAAATAATCGCATGGAATGTAATAAAGCGGCATGTGGAGAATGTATAAACCGTGCCAATTATTTTGGTACCAATTTACGCCAGCTGTTATGAATGAACACATAATATGAAGTATTGGTTTATAGACAAGCCTTTGCTCCTGGACCACTGCATGTTGAATTTGGGCTTGTGGGTTGTCGACGCTTCAGATTATAATATGGGTTGACTGTTGGGCCAATGATGGTTTGGGCCGTTGGATATTCTCTTCTTTTTCAAGCATTTTTCTGCTCTTCATTTGGTTTTTCTCTTCACGCGTTTTGTACGCGCTTGTCTGCTTCATTCGTGATGCTCCCTTACCAAACACGACTTTGCCACCGCTTCAAGCTCAGGCGAGGCTGCAAGCGAGTTGCGGTGTCCGATGATGGCGGGTTTGGCTCCGGCGGAGGTGCGTCTTCAAGCAGTTGATGAAGAATTTTTCGGACATGGATGGATCTTGCTTGAATCTAAAGGTATCCGGTGGAGGTCCAGCCTCTCTGTCCCAAAGAGTAGCACTCGTCTATGCGAAAACCTGCAATGGTGGTTGGCATGGAGTGTGACTTCGAGGGCAGCGATTCGGCTCCGGCGAGGGCGTATCTGGGTGCGTCCTTTCGAAATCTCAGCAGATCTGACTCTAAAGGAGGGTGGTGACATGAGCTGACGTTGGCGGTTGCCTGCTACGGCGACATCATCGCACCCGTGAGGGGAATGGGCAACGGTGATGATTCTTCAGTGCATCCAACAGGAGTGAGCACGTGACAACTGCCACTGTAGGGGCGGCATCAATGGCGAGGTTCCTCAATGGTTACCTGGTCCTTGGCTAGAGCAACCCCGCGGGCTTTTTTGTCCTTACTGTTCTCAGGCACAATCGAGGCAGGTAGGGACCCTTATCAACCCAGGTCGCTTGTTGGGCTGCTGTGAACAACCATCCTTGGCCGGAACTCGTGCGGTAATGTCACAATCCGGTCAGATTGTAGTCTAACCAGACTGTGTCGGTGGAAAGCGGTGGTCATCAGGTCATGTTTTGGCTTCGGGAAGCAAGTGTTCCATTTTTTCGTGGCTGAATCAAAATCGTCATCAGGTCACATCCAAGCAACGGTTTACTTTACTATCAAAATCGTATATGTGCATATCATCACTTCAATTTTTGATTGGTATCTAGCTCTTGCCTCTTGGACCTTTTCTTAGTTATATGTGTTTGTCCTCTTGTTCGTCATTAAAGCCAAATCCGCCTCGAATGAGAATATTATGGGATTTTTGGGTTTTCTGGGCCCCCATGTTTAGTGGTTTGGCCAATTTGGTACCCCGACATTTTTTTTTGGCCGGGCATATACCCCGAGATTGCATGGGCAAACCAAACGTAGACCCCTGGTCAGGCACCTGCTGACGTGGAGGCTGCCCGGGTATTTGCGCGTGTTACTGTTGCAAAACGACGTCGTTTTAAGTGAGAAAACGTCACCGTTTCATGCCACGTCGGACACAGGTGGCTTAGTGGGGCCCACTTCACACAAAGCCCCAAATTCTTCCCATACCGAACCGAAACCGCTCCGGACCAGGGTCTAAGTTTGGCCTGCCCATGCAATATCAGGGTCTATGTCCGGCCAAAACAAAATGTCGGGGTACCAAATTGGCCAAACCACTAAACATGGGGGCCAAAAACCCTTAAGAATTAAAGTATTGGTTTTGGAAAAATAAGGGAAGTAAAATAATAAACTAACTCAATACATCTGGTTCAATAATCGTTCTTTCCAATTTATAATTTAAAATTGAATTTAAGTGAGATTTTATGCCACTATTGTATAATTATTTTAAATTTTTTTCAAAAAATTAATTCTAGCACAAGATAATAATTATAATAATAAATATTTATTTTCTATTTTTTTACATTTGAGATTTGATCTCGTTTTTTATTTATTATTATTATTAAAAAAAAATTTTTACTCTTTACAAATTTAGACCGGTGGGAGAGTTTAAATAGAAATTTTTAGAAATTAGTATATGTAAAAAATAAAATTTTAAAAATAATAAATTCAGCATAATAAGGTGTATTTATTTAAAACCAAGTAAAATTTTTGGAAATTAAGTTTTACTCTTTTTTAATATTGTTAAAAATAAAATATGATTAAAAGAAAGAAAAATGATTAAATAAATAATCAAAATAGGGTCAGCTTTCATTTCGGTATCCAACAAAATTCGGGCCGGTTAGGTGAAAAACCCGGGGTAGGTGGCATGCGGAGCCCACAAAGAAACATGGATCCTACATGTCCAGCCAATCCTCTAAAACGACGCCGTTTTGCTACAGTAACACGCGCAAATATCCCGGTCAGCCTCCACGTCAGCAGGTGCCTGACCAGGGGTCTACGTTTGGCCTGCCAATGCAATCTCGGAGTATATGCCCGGCCAAAAAAAATGTCGGGGTACCAAATTGGCCAAACCACTAAACATGGGGCCCAAAAAACCCAAAAACCCATTATGAATGGAGAAAAAAACTTTATCGCTTACCAAACCAAATTTGACTCGAAACCCAAACCAGTTGTTTGACTGGGGAAAAAAAAATTATTTAACCTACTAAGTATTAATTTGCTTTGTAACTTCAAATTAGTGGCGGTTTAATATATTTTTCTTTCCCATTTTATGTTTAATACTTGTGACGTGACTTCAAAAGAAGAATGAAGAAAAGAAATTGGGCATAAGATTTTGTGATGGATTGTATGAGCATTGGGCTTTATTTATTTTTCACACTCTTAACAGCGATAGTGGGCCATCCATGATTCATCAACTCGCGTAGTATTGGGCTATAATACCCAAACAGGTTCTGCCTTGTTTTGTGTAAAGCAAGGGCCCATGAAGGTGGGAATGTAAAGTGGATCCGAATCTTGTGTCACGTAAATTGTATAGGCCCACTGAAGAAGCCCTCGGCGAGGCGATGGTAGACTTCCCCAAAGGGCTTAATGTCTCGTAATTAGGCTAATCACAAAAAAGGTAGGTGAGTGGTAATATATCCACATGATCATATATCTAAGATGCTGTACTGTACTCAAAGATTGTGCTACTTTCTATTATAATCAAATCTTGTAATGCTTTCCTTGAGGGCAGGAATATCTTCGATGGTGCAATAATGACTGCAGAAGTCATTGACAAAAGAAGGAAACAAATTGGAATAATTTGGAAATTAGATTTCCCCTAGGCGCAAACGAAGAAGATGGCATGCTGGAAAGCAGTAATTGATAATTAACAAGGTAAAATTTTGCAATAATTAAGAAAAAAATTCCAAATATGACTCTCATGCACCGAGATTTTGGAATTTGTTACTAGCGTTTGGTTAAATTATGTTATGTTCGTAAAAAAAATAAATTATTACGTTGCTTAAAATTCTTACTTTAACCCTGAAGCAGCATCAAATTGGAGTTAACATTTAGAAAAACCCTTATTGTCAAGATTCTATATTATGTTGAATATCAACCATGATAATTTAGGTTTCCATATATACTAGTCTTTCTATCGTACATCTAAGCCTCTATATAAGGAGGCATACACGTTACCCTAGCTGCTCCATAATCATTTCTGTGGTCGGCTTTGTCTAGATTCGCTCTTCAATCGTTAACTTGAACAAGAAGATGGGGTTTGGGTGGAAAGTTGCTCGCGAATCAGAGTACCTAGCCATCTATGACAAGAAGAAGAGCATCATGTTTGCTAAGAAAGCCTTAGTGTGTCCGCTGCTGCACAAGTGCATCCGATTAGACGTCTCCCCTGTCTACTACTCCTCCAACGTCGCGGCAAGGAGCCTCGACAATTGTCGCTTCACCCTCCCTGTGGTGTCCACCGTCGGCCCCCGGGTGGATGACATGGAATGCCTTCGCCGCTACGCTTCTTGGCGGCAATCATTATCCGAGGAGGCCATCAGGGAGATGGTCCGTATGAAGATCGCGAGTCAGACACAGGACTTGGTATCTTGCAGGACCATGTTTGAAATGTATTTTAATGGTGCAAGGTTCAAGGAGGAGTTGTTTGACAACGTGCAGTACGAGCTAAAGAGCTTTGGACTCAAAATTCATTACCTAGATGTGGATCTGAAGCAATTTGTTGATGCTCCTCATCGTCCTTCCGACACTCATCACTTGAAAAAACCTTCCATTCTTGTGGATTTCTGCAAAGCTTTGGGAAATCTGATCACAAGGATCTATTGCAATTTGCTTTCTTCGGGAAAATTGATTTCTTTTCAACGTTTGAATAATTAACCTTCCATTCTTGTGGATTTCATATTTTATGTTGTGATAATTTTGGTTTACTTTTCCACATATGATTTTGTCACATAATCATACTAACGACATGAAGCTGATTGAACAGTTAACTCGAATCTTTAATTTTTTTATAAAACCAAATAAATATGTACTAATACTATGGTGATATATTATTATTTTTTAAAAGGTTATAATTCCGCGTATACAATATGTACGATGATCAATGCCATAATCAAAATAGATGATTTCTTAAGTTTAAGGGAATCACATAAACAAGATTTGCTCTTGATTATATATTACGGCATGGTGGTGATCCTAGGGATAATAAATAGCATGGCTTGGCTGCCCCAAATAGGAGTGTAAACGAGTCAAGCTACTCGTGACTCATGAACCACTCGAGATCGACTCGGAGACTATTCGAACTTGAATCGAGTTTTACAGTCAAACGATTCGAGCTCTAGTTCCACTATAGTCGTCTTGAGCCGAGCTCTAGTTCCACTATAGTCGACTCGATAATCTGGCGAGCTTAATCGGCCTTCAATAAAATATAAGAATTGAATAGTTATTTTTTCAGTTGGACTCTTATTAATTTTAAACCCAAAACTAAGATAGCCTATGAGATTCTTTAATATTTGGGTTGGATCTTTTATCTTCTTAAGCCCAATCATTTTACACATCAAATTAAAAATTAAAATAACATAAATGATAAATATTCCTTAAACCTAAGCACCTCACAATCTTTACTACTTCAACACCGCCCATCCCACCCATCACACCTACCAATTCGCCTCCATATTCAACACCCACCCGGCCGATCACCTCTCCCACTACCTTTACTTTCTTAAGCTCTCACAAACCTCGCTTTTACTCCTTCAATGTCCTCTCATGAATTCATTGACATGATGCCTTTGTCCACTGTGAACAAAAAGTGCAGCAACATTAAGCCCAAAATGTTTATTGCGGGGTTTAATCTCTTCATCCTTCTCCTTTAGTTCTTAGTTCCTATAAAGCACAGCAGATGCACCAACCGAGGTCCTTCTAGCTTCCAGTCCCTCCCTCCTAGCTTGCATTCCCTCCAATTCAGCCTTAACCCTATCGATTGTGTCTTGACAAGTTTTCAGCTCAGGTTTTTCATCAGCTATCTAACCAAAGAAAAAAATCATTAAAAAAATCAAGAAAATTAATCTCAAATTTAAAAATAAATCTTTAATTAATTAACCTGCCTACGGATGAAGCAATCTGGTTCTTTCACCAATTCTCTCGTAGCCAGCTATCGCTCAGAGATATCCAGTAACTTATGCTTGTCAACCAGTCCTTCCATCTCAGTCTTGGCTTGACGAAAACTGAAGCACAAAAAACATGATAAAGAACAAAAAAAAAGAAAAAGCCACCACACATTGAATTCTAGCTAAAGAAACAATCAATTAAGTTGGAAAGGAGGTCTAAAACTAGAAAAAGAAAAATTAGATTATTAAAAAAAACCATAGCGTTTTGTGTTATTTATGCATGCATACAATCTCACATACCAATTAACGGCAATTAAACAACACTATTAAGGTTCTTATAAATACATAAAGCAAAGAGTTTTAAAATTTCAAAAATTTTAGGTACAAAAAGAAGAATGGGGCTGGGGTGGAAAGTGGCAGGCGACTACGAGTACATTGCCATCTACGACAAGAAGGCCAAAAAAAGACCGACTGCAGCGAGACCCTCGACTGCGAGTGCCACTGTCGTTAACTATGGAGAGACTTGGGCTGCAGACTTCATGGAAATTGAACCAATTCAAACTACATCAAATCACACTCCACCTCAGCTACACGCTTATTCCAGATGTGGATAGGCTTCGTCTATGTGAAAAGGAAGTGGCTAATGACCTGTCCAAGTGTGACGGCAGAACTGAGGCTTCTAGCTGAAGCTAAAGCTAGAAGATACTGTGGATCCATAGCGCTCGATCAGTTGCTGGGCGACTCTCCTCTTCTAAAAGCATTTCTATCCGAAAGATTTGGGGTGATTTTCTCGATCGTTTGTATATTTTTTTTATGCTCATATATACCTTTTTTTCTTTTCCTTTAGGAGGAAGCTAGATCTTAGGGTCTTGCGGTGGCTGAGCTTGAAGTTGTAGTTGAACATGGACCATAAAGTGCTTGGTTTTTTTTTTCTTTTTCTCTTCCCAAAAGTGCTTGGTTTTTCTTTTTTTTCGTTTTTAATTATTGAAACGGTGATCAAAACAAGCGACGTCCGAACAGACAAACCTACCCATCGCTTAGACAAAGCTGATTGAACACTTAAGTCCTTTTCAGCATCTTTTATTTTTTTTGTTATATATGATCGATGATGAGGTTGGAAGGAGCATAAATTGGAGGTTTACGCCGGAATCTTGAAAATAATCTTTTTTCTGAACTGAATATAACTTATATTCAGCAGCCATAATTGTGAGGTATGCCATGTCCTTGTACAAATACTCTAACACGGCAGTCAACGTTACAAGCCCGGCCCAACAACGGATATCATTGCTAATACTAGTTCTACATGCAAACTACATGTTTTAGTTATATAAACGAGGCCCAAAACAGCATGCATATAACAAAGCCCAAAGAACAATTGAGCCGTCCATAACGAAAGTGTATTATGTTAACATCTATTTTATTAACATAATAAAAAACTATTATGTTGCATTCATAAATTGTACAGGCCCAGTGAAGAAGCGTACGACAAGGGTTCTAACCATGGATGGAAACTGGTCCAAACACACGATGAAAGAATTTATAATTGAATATAATTTTTTTTAACTATTTTTTTCTTGTCATCCAATTTTATAATTCTCAATTATGGATATTGATAAAGAAAAAAAGGAACACATTAGGCAACAAGACTATCTACTCCAAAATTGAATTATCAAAATCCTAACAATATGATTGAGATTTGGGAAATTCTCAAGCTACTTAGCCTGTACAACGATTAAGTCTCATGATTTAAATTATGTTTTCTTTAATTTTTACTCCATTGGGCGACCGCAAGATAAATCTTGGTTTCGCCTTACCAAAAATTTAAGTTTCTATTTATCAAAAGGATAAAAAAGTTAAGTTTCTATTAATCAAAAGAATAAAAAAGTTAAGTTTCTTTTCAGGGATTTTTGCATTTACCACCAAGGGATTCAACGAACAAGCCCATTAAAGCAGGATGAAGCCCGGTCTATTATTGGCCCAAAGGCGACGCCGAAGCGATGGTAGACTTCCCAAAGGGCTTAATATCTCGTAATTACGCTAATTGCAAAAAAGGTAGGTGAATAGTAATCATATCTAAGATACTGTACTGAAGATTGTGCTACTTTCTATTATAAGCAAATCCCAGAATGCTTTTATTAGGGGGGAGGATTATCTTTGATGGCACAATGATGACGACAGAATTCATTGACACTCTCAAAAGAAGGAAACAAATTGGAGTAATTTGGCAATTGGATTTTCCCCTAGGCGCAAACATGAATGAGATGGCAAGTTGGAGTAGTGATTCATAAAGTCCATATAACAAGCTGAAATCGTGGAAGCCTTGATTAATAAGGTAAAATTTTACAATAATTAATAAATAAAATAAATACGAGAAAGACAAAATCAAAATATAACTCTCAAGCACCAAGCTAATTTTGGGATTTGCTAACTATATAGCCTTTTGTGTTTTTTTTTTGATGCTAATATATAGCCTTTTGTTAAATTCTATTACATTCATAAAATTTCTTGTTGCTATACTCTAAAGCAAATACTATATATTGGCTAGTCAATAGTGACCAGTACTTCCGAAGTCGAGTCATCGATCCATGGGCATTGCATATCTCCTTTGGCACGTCATTGATTTTACATACATAAATTGGTTATTTAATTATTTCCATATTATACCTTAAGAGATTCATAATATATTAGAATCTTGAAAAACAAATAAAAAATAATTTTAGTTTTAGTTTTTTTGCAATATATTACATTAATAATATTCCAATTCTTACCTTTTGCTCATAGTAATAAAATTCATATATAGTTTTTTTTCCCTGTCGATGATGATATAGGATAAAATAAAATTTTCTACCATTGTCTACACTAACTTACAATGAGTTATTAAGAATAATTTTTTAAATGACTATTAATTTAATAATTTAACAAAAAATAGAAGAATATTTTGATATTTTAATTTTGCAAGTTTAAAAGAAGGTTATTTTGATATTTTAATTTTGCAAGTTTAAAGAAAGATATTTTGGTATTTTAATTTCGCAAGTTTTGGTGAGCTTTTTATATATAGTATATTTATAGATGGCTACATATTAAAAAAGATAGTACTCTTTACTTTGGAAGTCCATCAATGATTGATCTTATGCGATTCGTTACTGTCTTGGTAGATTGATAACCGTGGCAGTCCAATATGTTGTTGCACGAGATAAATGCTAAGGCCCGTTTAATACCGTGTTGATTCTAAACTTTACCCTCCACAAATAAACCCATCAACAGACCCAATTCTTAGACAAAACCAAAACCTCTATGCAGAAGCCCAATTTTACTTTTCCTTGTAGCCCAAAGATACTTCTTCCACGGGATTTTTTGTCCCCATATTGTCCTCAATTTTGAAATGTCAGCTATGTATCAAAATTTTATGGATTTTGGTCCTTGTACTACCTCAAATATATGGTTTTTGGTACTTCTGGTTACCGGACGACCGTCGGAGACACGTATCACCATATTATTCGTCCATATCTTCATGTGGGCCCCACCAATCCGGGTCGACCTGGGCATTGCGAATGAATTGTCTTTCTACTTGATCCGGATCGATGGGCCCACATGAAGACATGGGCGAATAATATGGTGACATGTGTCTGCGACGGTCGTCCGGTGGCCAGAAGTACTAAAAACCATATATTTGAGGTAGTACGAGGACCAAAATCCATAAATTTTAGCACAGGGCTGACATTTCAAAATCGAAGACAGTACAGGGACCAAAATTCCACATGTTCCCTTCTTCCACTCTGATTTTTATCGTTGATTAAAACTAATTAAAATAATGCATGACCTGAATACCACACCGTGCAATTAAATATCAGGAAAGAATATTCAAAAAAAAAACCACTTGATACAATGTAATGTACCTCTGGGCCCGCTATTCCGAGAGCCCAGGCTAGAAGACAAAGCCCAAGCCTAGTGAGGCCAAGAAGCCCGCCTACACCATCCGAGACCCTACAAATAGCCCCCGAATAATACCAAGCCTTGAACGCAGAAGTGAAACAATTCCTCAACTCGAAAAAAGAGCCATCATTTGAAACAAAAAAATAGCAGTACAATTTTGCTTTTATTGCCATTACCAGCAGACAGTCAACCACTCTTCTACAGAAGCATAATATTATAACATAAGTAGAGAAATATATATATATATATATATATATATATATATATATATATATTATTATTTTTACTAATCAAAAGCCTTATACAATATTTACCAAGAAAAAGCCTTATACTAAAGAAATGAGCCTATGCGTTTATGTTTTTGGTAGTTAGCTCTGCTATTGCCATACATACGTAAATTTACTCTATGTATATAGGTGTAGTATATTTATATATATGTGTATATATGCATGTTGTGGCCTGTTCTCAAGATGTTTTTTCTATATTTTTTTCTTCTTCTAGTTCTCTTGATATTGTTATTTGGTGACATAACCTATTGATTTGCCGTTAAAATATGATGCTATGTTTTAACGGCAAAAAAGAAAAGATTTGGGGTTAATTAATTAGTACTACAACATTACTCTATTCAGTTAGTTACTGTGTGTAGCCATTGGATTTCCTTTTTCTTGGTGTAACACTGGGATTAGTATTGTATTGTCAATACTATAATACAGTTACCCTTGTCCTCCTCCGCTAACAAATCAATCATATCAAGTGGAGGAGAGGAAATAAGCTGCTTTGTTGGCGTCTATGGACCAATGTCCATGAAAACCTAGGACTTGATGTCCACTTCTTGCAGTCCCTCCTCCTACAAAATGTCATCCATAATCCGGTTTATCACTTCCTCTGCGTCCACTCCTACAATTATTAGTGGCGAATTGAAGACCATGCCATAACGGCCATCAGCTTGGCTTTAATTCCCACAGCATCCAAGTCATTCACCACAAAGCCGGCGATCCATTCACCGTTCAGCCCTTGAATTTCTTTTAAGAATGAACATCCATTTAATAGGTGCATCAGGAAATGAATAAAATGGGATATCTCGGTTTTTCTTTTTTTGAGAAAAGAATAACATGGGATACCTACTCTAAAAAAATTGGAATATCCCAATTAATTAATGCATATCTTATTGTATAATTAATTTTAGTAACAATAAAGAAAATTATGAATTTGAAACCAATATGTGAAACGCATATTCATTTTTTGTTCCTATGTAGTAGCAAGTACGGCGTCCTAATTACTAACCAGAACATCCACTCTTTATGCTGCTTCACGAATAACAACAATGTTGCCTAACGCATGCGAGTGGCTCTCTAACTTTTATTCCTTGCTAGATTCATCTGGCCAAAAAGGAAAGCATGGATAAAGCAGGAAGGATCATGACATCATAATAACATAGTAATATCCAATATTAATCTAGAGATATATGGTATGTACTTGTGAAAAGTTGATGGGCCTAAGTAGGGGTGTAATCGAGCCGAGCCGAGCCCGAATATAGGTAGGCTCGGCTCGAGCTCGCAAAAAAAATAGTAATATCCAATATTAATCTAGAGATATATGGTATGTACTTGTGAAAAGTTGATGGGCCTACTGGTGTAATCGAGCCAAGCCGAGCCCGAATATAGGTAGGCTCGGCTCGAGCTCGGAAAAAAAATATTGAGCTCGAGCTCAGCTCGAGCTCGACCGAGCTTCAAAGTATGGACTCGAGTTCGAGCTCGGCTCGATTAGGCTTGTTTATATTAAATGCTTATTTAATTTGATAAGGCTCGGTAAAATATGCTAATTTGATAAAGCTCGTTAAGGCTTGATAAAGCTCGCGAGCATAGCGAGCCAAATACTACCAAGCTCGAGCTCGGCTCGTTTGATATAAAAGCTCGGCTCGAGTTCGGCTCGAGCTCGATAATGTCGAGCCGAATACGAGCTTTCACCGAGCCGATCTCGAACAGCTCACGAACTGGCTCGGCTCGTTTACACCTCTAGGCGTAAGAATGAAAAAGGTGAGCTACCTCAAACATAATATACCCCCACAAAATCGTGGGACTCAAAGAGAAATTTCACGTAGTTTATTACATAGCTTGTCAGGGATGGACTGTTCCGTGAGGACACAGCAGTTTTTGTTGCATCTTTCTCAACTGCATGCGCCTTCAAAATCACCAAAGGTTTCTAGAGCAGTCTGGGCTAGCCGTTTAGTCAAACCAAATGTACGTAGATTCTCTGATTTCCGTGCAAGCTTTACCATTGAAAACAGCCTCAACCTGCAAAATTAGACATTTCCTCAACAAAATCCTGAAGGCTGAAGCTGCACAATTACTCGTGTTCCCTACCTCTTTAATTACATCGAAGCTTTAATACTCCTAGGCACCATGACATCAGTAGCATCTATTCATAGAAAACCCACTAGAAATAATATGTAATAGTCATAGCTTCTATTACAAATCACATGGATTATGTAATAATCAGAAAACCAGTCTAGCCAAAGTCAAGTGAAAACCCACATAGAAGTCAGATTGAAGCTATCCATCTGAACATACTCCCCTAGCTTCTTACTGATCCAGCAAATTCTGCGTCTTTCAGACATCCATACAAACTAAATAGAAACTTTCAAAACCAGCTAAGTTGACACAGTATATACATAATGTGCAGGTGATCAGGCACACATAGGTAGATCCATAAAATTTGGGGCGCAAAAATAACAGCTCAGGCTGAATCTCTCGCATTATCTCATACATGCCTAAAAGGACAAATAGCTTCTCCGGTGATCACATGCTTTTGGCAATGTCGCATCCCCAAAACTAAGAAGATTTGAGACACTACTGGCAGCACATATTCAGCAAAACATTGATCGCGGAGGGATATATGAAATCCATCAAATATTTGATCGCAAACTCTCCTTTCTCCAGTAAAAAGAACTTTGACCTGCTCAAAACACAGTTAGATACCAGGAAGGACAATATCCAGTCCAACTCTCAAGTAGCGCAAAATTCTTACCGCAATGAACATGAAATGAATCCGATTGCCAATCTTAGCTTCCAACACCTCCCTCTGCATCTTTTTGGACATCCTTTTTGCTCAATTTTTCAACACCCAATTCGCGAAGACTTCCTTCCAAAACAGTAGAGCGGGTATCTCTGGACCAAAATGGCCAAAGGTATCAGCCTGCTGACAATGTCTTTGTATGAACAAGTAGACTCGAACCATTTCGGACAAATAACATGAGATCATTAAATGAACTTACATTTTCTATGCATAAAATCCTGTTTTATTATGGAATGAGAAATGGAAACTCTTCGTTTCATCAACATTAATTAGAGGTTAAGTACATTCTACATAGCCTTATCAAGGCTTTAAATTTTGGATAAAATCACACAAACACATGAGCAGAATTGTACAGGCGCCATTTTATATGACTTTATTGCATGCCATTTTAACATTCCAGTCTCGCACAGAAGGCACAGAAGCTGTCATGCATCCATTAATTTGAGACTAAAGTTTCGTCAACTTTGTGGTAATTTGAGTAACACTGCTAGGTCGGTCCACCATAGATGGAGAAGGGAAAAGTACCATGCCAGACCAGTGCTAATGTAGGTCAAAATACAAGTCAAATAGGCTGCAACTGTTGCTGGTGTCCAGCTTCAACCATTTCCCGTGCTAAATCATGCAGCAAGGGTAGAATCCTAGGAGATGTATGAGTGTCAGATTGTGGTTCTCAGAGTGGTTATTTGAAGAGTGATGCTTTGCCACCATGGTTGCCAGGTGATTCAGAGGACGGTCGCATTGATTCAGGGAGACACTCAGATCAGAGACGGTCACGTTCCACTAGTTTGCTAAAAAAATTACAATAAGAAGCATTAACGAAGAAATAGGTGAACAAAGGTTACTAATTAGCCAGGATAGAGTATATATTGCATGCACATTTCATTGCCGACAATTTATCACGACTTTAATGTACTACATAGCAACAGGACGGACAATGGGCCATTATTGTAAAATAAAATGATGCTCGCTGAATGTCAAATTATGTGATTTATATTGAAAAAAACATCAGGAAGGCAAAGTAACATGGCACATTGCACATCCAACAAACGCTACGCTCCCCCGCCATGCATAGATGATAAACAATGGGAAAAATGTAAAATAGGATAACTCATATTGTGTATGTAGGAATATCTCTGGAAGGAGAGGAAGCCTACTAAAGCAACTTCTCCATAGCACAAATCTTTCAACGTAATGTCATGAACAAATATATTGAAGATGAATAGTAGAAAATATCAAATTGCACGATTGTACTAGAAGCACCAGTTGGCTAAAGAGTCAGGTGGGATGAGAAGGAAGGCGATACCTGTAAGAAGCTAACCGGGTTCAAGGGAAATTTACACAAAAAAAATCATTTCATTGGGAATACCAATCGGGCCAGAGTTAACCGGATTCAGCCGGCTGGGCTGGTCCGGGTTTAACTACACCGATTATACCACAAAGTAAGGGTCGCCATATTTTCCTTATTGTAGTAAAAGAAAGAAAGCCTCCGTTGCTTTGAAAATTGTGTGAAAAGCACATAGAACAGAATTTTGGTGTAACTTAAACGCAATTGCGAGACTGATACTAGGATTAGTTTTCGTCTAGGTTATAAACTTATAATCAAATGGAATAATTGATGCTAAGCAAGGGTTATATATGTGCTCTATTGAGTCACTGATAATCATAGCATCGGGATAGTGTACCGCTATCAAATGATGAAATTGTCTCTTATACTCTATGTTTAGATTCCATTTGACTTAATATTTGTTTAGAAAATTAAACATATATATTTTATCTTAATGAAATTAATCCAAGTTATAAACTATCTTGCATGAGGACAAAATATTATTGTTATAAACATAATTGATCAACACACCCTACCTTGGGGAAATGGCTATGTTAGCTATCCACATGTTAGTTGATATACCCCTACCTACCTTGTGGAAATGGCCATGTTAGCTGGATATATGTGACTGTTAACCAGACATATGTGTGAGAGTTGGCTACTCTGCTATCATTCTTTCAAGTGTCATTTACAGAAGGAGTATGTTTTGGGATCTGATTAACTAAAGTGTGTGTCAAAAAACACCAGAGGTGGAAATCGATCCAAAGCAAATTAAGTAATACAAAAGCGTTTGACCCATCGCCCAACCGACAGAGGCGTTGTACCACCACGCCACACATTGAACAAGTAGGCAATTTTAGGGTACTCCCTCCTGTCCGCCGTGGGTGCTCTCATACCCAGCACTCAACGTGCTTCCATCGATCAAATGCCACGGTGAAATAAGTTGATCAAATAAATTAACTAGGATCTAGGGAGGATACAAAAGCAATTATGGAGATAAAAAATCTAAAGATTCGGGATTTGCTTGGAAGTTTTTTTTTTAAAAAAAAAAAGTTATATTATCTCTATGTTAGTATTTACCGGATACCCACATGTTCGGTCTCTACTTATAATGGAAACTACTACTAGAAAAAGAAAAGACAAATTCACTAACACCTTATTATAAAGTAACGAAGCATAACAAAAATAAAGAAAGAGAAAAAAATTACAAAAGGAAGCATAAATAAAAAAAATCATTGCGTGTTTTTTTTGCGCATGTTTATCTGGAGGGAAGACAAGGTAGTTGGCTCACAAATGCTAGAGAGTCATAGATGCACAATATCTTATGCTCATTACATACAATATAACCATATAACATCTCATCATCTTTAAAATCACATACGGTTGTCGGTTACCAATTTGACATTAGATACAATATAACCATATAACCTATCATCTCTAAAATCACATCCGGCGTGTTGGTTAACAACTTCCTCTACAGATATATGATGCCCAAATTAGATTTTCCACCTAAAAATCTAGAATTTGTAGTTTTGTGAATTATTTGTTATCTACTCTGGTATTGGATGTTATCTAAATTATTTGTGATTAGTAACGCAGTAAGTAGTTTTTTTCTTTTTGGATCAGCTCCTAGGCATTAAGCAGAGACTTCCCGCCCTTGGAAGGTCTGAGGAGGAGTTGGAGGACAAGTAGTCCGGACCAATACTGCAATCGCAAGAGACAAGGTATGCTAAGTTAATTTAGCCCAACATAATTTCTGGTTTTGAGTTAATTTAGCCCAACATAATTTCTAGTTTTGGGTCCACAAGACTAAACACTATTTTTTGTTGGCAGTTTGAGAGGCTTCGTGATCAACAACGCGGTTACAATGAGCGTCGTGATGTCGTGACGTCCTTGATTACTTACTCCGCTGACTCCTTCAGGAGATTGGAGGAAGAGGAGGATCGTGCATGAGCTTACATACCTCAACTACTTGAGCAGATTGGTGATATTGGAGAGGCAAAGATTGAAGGGCTACTCTTTAGTTGTAGTTATCTATTGGTACTTTGGTATTGGATGTTATTTGACTTATTTGCTGCTTTGGATTAATTGGAGTTAAAAATGGTATTAGTTATGTTGTTATGAATTAACCATGTTCCAATCACTAAAAAAAATGGTGTTCCACTCATATTTCCAATTTCTTTTCACGGGGTGGACGGGAACTATGATTGATATAAAATTTATTATAATTCGGCTGGTGGTTTAGGGGCTTAGCCCACCCCAAATCCAACTTCCAATGTTGTGAATGGTCAAAAAAACAATGTTGTAAACATTTTATCCCTTTACATCATTACATTGTTTTACATTGTAAAAACAATCTCATCCAATAAAATGTTGCATTGTTTTATTGGTAAATCCTATATCAATGCCAGTCCCAAAAATAATGTGTTTCCTAAGAAAAACACCTAGTTTCAGAAAAAGAAAACACATATAAAAGGTAAAAAAGGTTGAAAAGGAGAGAGTTGACCTTGACATCATTATTTCAGGAGTAAACAGTTGACTAGGTCAAATTGCTGATTTGTAATCTCTGCTAGATTTAGTTTTTTTTTTTTTTGTTGGTATAGTCTGCAGCAACTAATTGTATATGCTCAGTTCAAAAAACAAGAAAAAGGAAAAACTAATTGGATATGCCAAAAACGTACCCAACAAAAGAAATTGTATTATGCCAAATGGCTAATGGTGCACCATTGAATTAACGGGCCTAAATGCGACAATGTCGGCTAATCCCTAGTTCCTTGTAAAAGGGAGACAGGGAAAGGAAAAAAAAATTTGAGAGAGAGAGAAAAAGAAAAGAAGGGAAGGAAAAAAACACAGAGGACCAGAAAAGAGAAGAGAAGATAGAAACAATCTTTTTTTCTTCTTTCTTTCCTCCTCTCCTTCCCAGCTATATTCTTTGCTTCTATCTATCAATTTCCTGTGTAACTTCAAATCCCAAACTATTAACCCCAACAATACTAATATATCCCAAAGCAATAATAACAGGGCTCTTCATTTTTTTTTTCTTCATTCATTGTTGTGTGCTTTTGGAGTCAGGTGGGTCACATTTCTTTCTATTGTTCTTTTTTTTTTCTTCTTCTTCTCTTTTATTTCTTACTACATTTAACAAGGTCAAAGATTTTTTTTTTATTATTATTGAACATGGTTTTGCAACTCTATCCATACCATGTTTTGTTTCTTTCTTTATAGTTGTTCTGCATAATTTACAATTTCTATACTTGCATGCATGAATTGTAGAAATAGCTTTAAAAGCATTGTAAAAGGTTAAACATGCATGGATGGATTGTACAATTTCTACACCTTCAACATTTTCCAAAAGGTTGCATTCAGTTCTCTTATGGCTTGCTTTGACTGAAATTTTGGAAAAAGAAGTAAATAACCTTTTTTGTTGCTGTTTGTCATGATTTTCATTCTTTTGAAACGGACAAACAACTAGACCATCATTTGTGTAAGGAATTCTAATAGAAAGGGAATGATTTAGATCAAGCTGGTACCTAGATATCTTACGATTGTTGCCATTTTTGTCTTCAGGTCTAACCTGTCCGGCCTTTAGAAAATTCAGAAGAAAATCTTGAACCTGATCATAAACTGGTGGTTAACAATAGCACCATAATAAACATCTCCATCTGGGTCTGCAATGGCTCCAAGCAAGATACGAAGAGCTATTGGTGCGGTGAAGGACAAGACAAGCATAGGCCTAGCCAAAGTAAACAACAGCGACTCACTCTCAGACCTTGATGTGGCCATTGTCAAGGCAACCAGGCACGAAGAGTACCCTGCAGACGAGAGGCACATTCGTGAGATACTAAGCTTAACATCCTACGCTCGTTCCCATGTTAGTGCCTGCGTAAACACCCTTTCGAGGCGGCTGAGCAAGACAAAATGCTGGACCGTGGCGCTCAAGACATTGATGCTCATTCAAAGGTTGTTAACCGAAGGGGATCCTTCGTATGAGCAAGAGATCTTCTTTGCAACCAGGAGGGGAACTCGGCTACTGAACATGTCGGATTTTCGGGACACTTCGCAATCCAATTCCTGGGATTACTCTGCATTTGTGAGGACTTATGCTTTGTTTCTTGACGAAAGGCTGGAGTTCAGGATGCAAGGGAAGCGTGGGAAGCGGAGTGTGTTTGGGTATGATGAAGAAGAGGAGGAAGAGGAGGCAACACCTCCAGCCAAAGGAACACCTCTGCGTGATATGAGGAATGAGCATGTCTTCTCTAGGGTAACACATTTGCAACAGCTCCTTGACCGATTTCTAGCTTGCCGCCCAACAGGTTAATTCTTTCCCTCCATATAAGATGCTACCTTGGTTGTGTTTTGAGCCCTTGATGCTTGACTTCTTACCAATGGCGGTAGCCCAGGGGGCTGAGGGGGCCATGGCCCCCTGGGTTTCTAATTTTCCCATATAAGTCCTATCGTAATATACCCATTTCCTCCCTAAACTTTTAATTTTTTCATATAAGTACTACCGTAGTATATATTTGGCTCACTCTAAATTTTGTTTTTTCAAATAAATCCTTATTACAACACACAAAATGTTATATTGGCCCCTCTATAAATTATATCTAGCTCTGCCACTGCTTCTTACATGCTAGCTATTGTGTGTGTACTAACAGGTGAAGCGAGGGAAAACAGGGTTGTGATTGTGGCTCTATACCCGATAGTGAAAGACAGCTTCCAGCTGTATTATGAAGTTACAGATGTTCTGGGAATATTACTTGATCGTTTCATGGAGCTAGATGTTCCTGAGTCCATTAAGGTTCATGAGATCTTCTGCAGAGCGGCAAAGCAGCTGGACGAGCTTGACAAATTCTACTGCTGGAGCAAGAGTATTGGTATTGCACGCTCTTCAGAATATCCTGAAGTAGAGAAAATTACACGAAAGAAGCTGGACCTCATGGACGAGTTTATTCGGGACAAGTCTCTTTCGGAACATTCACCCAGAGCCGAAAAGCAAATCGAGGAGGAAGTTAAAGAGGAACCGGTTGAAGTAGATATGAATGAGATTAAGGCCCTACCACCACCTGAAAGTGTCCCTGAACCCCCTGTAGAAGTGAAAGAAGCACCAAAGCGAGAGGAGAAGATTGAATTAATAGATACCACGCTAGAGGCTGATTTGTTAAATTTAGGAGAGGATGCAATGTCAAGCCAAGACCACGCCAACTCACTTGCTTTAGCTCTCTTTGATGGTGGTGCACCAGCAGCAGGTCCTCCTGGAGCTCCAGCTTGGCAGGCCTTTGCTGATGACACCGCAGATTGGGAGACAGCTTTGGTTGAATCAGCAAGCCATTTGTCCCATCAGCACGCATCACTTGGCGGTGGTTTCGATATGATGCTCCTGGACGGGATGTATCAACGAGGAGCAATCACAGCAGCCATGTCTGCTCCGGCTTTCGGCCACACTGGAAGTGCTAGTAGTGTTGCACTTGGATCAGCAGGAAAGCCTGCAATGTTGGCATTGCCGGCACCTCCAACAACTGATGGTAATGGCACTGCTGCACCCTTAGCTACTGTAGATCCATTTGCAGCCTCACTTTCAGTTCCACCCCCTGCATATGTGCAAATGACAGAGATGGAAAAGAAGCAGAAGCTTTTGGTGGAAGAGCAACTAATTTGGCAGCAGTACAAGAATAATGGGATGCAAGGGCAGCATGCTTTGGAAAAGTTACAAGCTAATTATCCTTACAATTACAATACGGGAAGTTATGCGCGCGGATATTAAAGGCCTGGCTCTGTTGTTAGTCTGTCTGTATACAGCACTGATTTTGTAATTATTTATAGTTCAGTTCAAATCTGACTTGTGCTAACTTGTGCATACAAGAATCTACTTAGCAGCAGCATTTTCTTAACCCTCTCCTGACTTACTCCTTTATAAAATCTTTCCAACTTTCGTCATTCTTTGGAATGTTCTAGGCATTTCGAAACTACAAAGACGAACCCAAAGCTTGTCGTTAGCTTCATTTTCGTGCGTGCTTATTTTCAGTATTTAAAACCTTAGCGGTTGGTTATAGTAACCACCCCCCCCCCATTTTGCTGAATGAACCGAAAGAAATTTTTCCTTTTTAAAGAAAATTTGATCATGGCCAAATATGACAGTAATGATGTTAAACAACGTAACAGACAAAAATCACAATAATGCTCATTTGTCCAAAATGACTAACTTTTTGTCATCCCTCTCCGCGGTGGAGAATAAATGAGGAGAGAAATACAACAAGGGGAAATTTTCTAGCTAAAATCCACTAGTGCAGTGAGACTATACATACTTCCCTCTGTACTTTGGTTTCGATTCTTTATTGGGTTTGGAATCACCGAGTGTAGAAAACTGGGGATCGGCTGGACTGAACACAGAAGAATGAAGATTACCATCTTCTAACCACTTAAGATGGTTCTCCTTGAACTCTAAATGCTTTAACCTGGCTGCCTTTGCAAATTCATCAGTATAAGACCCTGTTTTCACCATGGTTAGCAGTACCCTGCTGTACCGTGAACTTAGGATCTGTTCAGATGAAGCAACCAGTTTGAAACAAGGATGCTCAGGGAAGTTAGTTTCTGGGGCATCGTCCTCTCTTAATACAGGGTAAAAATATACCAGCCTGCCACCCATTATCAGCATCCTAGCTGCTAGGTCTAGTAAATCGTGAACACACTCTGCTAGGCAGTAACCACCCGTTGAAGGGATATGGTCTGTCCTCTTGTCATCAGGAACAGTGTATGGACCCACCACGCCTTTCAGCAATTTGCGGCCACCTGACTTGCGTCCCCCAGCACGAACCCCATAAGGAGGGTCGCAGATTATGGCATCAAATACCTGATTACAAGAAATAGTAATTTTACATCAGCACACAATTCAGAACATTCAAGAAAAGCAGCAGGACATTTGTGATTAAATCAGACATTGTTATTCAAACAAAAAGAAATTATATCAGTTTTAATCTTGAAATGGAAAAGCAGAAGATAAAAGCTTTGCAAGTTGTTTTAATAAATAGACTAAAAGATTAAATCATAAGCACAAACCAAAGTCCAAAGAAAATAACAACAAGAGGAACTTTAAGTAACATCCAGCCTAACTGAATATGGTAAGACAGGGCATCACTCTGCAAGACGGCTCCCATATAAATAAAGAAGCCAGCAAACACAACAAAGGCACCCTAAGTTCACAGTAAGAATGAAACTGATAGGAAAAATCCTTCAGTTCACGAGACTGCAGATGACAGAAATATAGAAAGATATGAAAACCACTCATCCAAGGAGATTTGTGTACATGAGTTTGATTAATATATCAAAGAATGTTGGTTGACTTCAACATATATAGATTTCAGCATAGATAGACTTCACATATTACATATTATATCAATCTGAAGCATCCACATCTAACTCAAAGAACAAGAATAGATACAGAGACACAGATAATGAGAAGGAACTTACCTCTTTTAATCCAGAACGCCATGGGGGAAGGTTATTATCAGCTCTCAAAAGACCAATCGGCATGGGCAATCCATACTGCAAGATACATAAAAAAACAAAAAAAAACTGTCTCAGAAATCCAGTGATAAACAGTGTTTCAAAGGGGAAGAAAATAATTGTTAGATGCCATAATCCCACATTCACCTGCTTGAAATTGCTCCAAACATTACAGTCAGGACCACGTCCGTCCCGTACCACTCTAATATCAATGTCAGCACCCTGAAAACATTAATCTCACATGATGCTCTTGAATTCGAACCATATCATGTCAATACTAACAGATTCAGTAAAGCAAGAAACTGCTAACCATTGTCATTGCCCCAAAGTGGGCTGCTGCTACAAGAATGCTTCCAGTGCCAACAAACGGGTCATAGACAAGCTTCCCAGGTGAGACCAATCCCTGATTAGCCATCAGGAGAGCCATTTCCGCATCCATTGCCGTCGGGCCAAGATACTTGCGGCTCTTCAGCTGGTACGTCGGTATAAGGCTCCTATCAGCACCTCCAATCTCACGACCAAAAAACAGTCTTCTCTGGTAAACAGGCGGCAGCCCATTCTCAATACCATGATCATCAGTCTCCATGAGCCAGAACTTGTGATCTGGGTTCTTCAAATTAACTCGACCCTGTTCAAAATTTCAACACACTTAGAACACATTACTAAAACCATTCCTGCTATACAAACTTACGGCCATAAAAACACACACTTATAGGATTCAACCAAACCTCGAAAGGAATATAAGCAAGGCTCCTGATACGCTCATTTTGGTCCTGAAAACTGATCACTTTCCCAAAACTATCCACGGTAATCTTGAACGTGGTACCAGTGCACAAGTAGGGCAACTTCCGGTCCTCCGGGTAACTCTTTATCGCCTCTTCTAGCTCCTCGTAGCTACTTCCTTCTCCCCACAGCTCGTACATTCCTTTTACGAGAATACCTAATAAAACGAACTTCACATTATCAATCCAAACAATTAACCGATCAAACTAGACCCAAGTAAAACGGTAAAGGATTCAAGAAAAAAGAAAAGGGGTAACTGACTTCGATTGGCGATGCTTCTGGCGACGTCTTCGGATGGGAGGTTGACGAAGTGGAAAGGAGAGTCTGGATGGTGATGGATTGGGAGCTTCCATTCGATGGATTCTTCAACGCCGAATAGTTGGGCCAGAGATTCCACTTCCGGCTTCCTGTAATCTAACAATCTGTGGAAAAATACGCACAGATACCACATCTTCTCCTTCTTCCTTCTTTGGTTACTGGAGTTTATTACTATTCTGTTTATGTTTCCTCTGTATGTTTTGATTTTTTAAAGGAAATGAATACAAATTGAATTGAAGTTACCGGGGAGGGAGCAAAACCCTAAAAAAACCTTAAACCCCCTCTCCAAACGAAGATGGTCTGTTATACATTTGGGCCATTATTCGCAAACTTCTTCGAATTGGATTGGGCCGCGCCTTTTACGGGCATATTTGGACTATGCAAGTTTTTCCCCCTCGGGCGGGGTTATAAACTTTTTTTTAAAAGATAGAGGGGCTATAATATATACTCGAAACATTTTATTCCATAAAATAAAAAACTAATAGCATTTCAATTACAGGTTCGAATCCTGCCCCCGCCTAATCAGTGAAACATTGTTGACCGAGATAGAAGGCTGGTCTCAACCCGTCTACCAATGTCATTTCATGAAGATGGACACTGGCTTGGGGGCGGGCGCCTATCCGACATATAATCGGTACAGCCGGTAGTTTTCTATCTAGGGCGATCGATCTACATCTTTCCCCATAGCCCTGGGGCTGTGTCTTGATCTCCTATGTGCGAGAGGGACGAAGTGACTCTGGAGATTCCCCTTGGCCTAATTCCACGCCCTATGACGTTTCGAAAAGGGAGTCGGTGTGGCGTAAAGTGAAGATTGAGGGAAGTAGAGAAAAATTCCCTTCTGGGGTATTCCGAAGGAACTGGAAGGATAAAAAAAACCCACCCGGTGGACTGCCGAGCTACAAGTCCCACGACACGGGAGCGGGATTCTCTAAAAAGCCAAGGTCGCGGGTGGCCAAGAGGGCCCACTTGGAGACTTGGGATCTCAGCAGGAAATGCGAAGGGCACTCCGGATATAATCCGGCAATAGTGGTTGTGGCAATCTTGGTATAACAGGTTCAACTGCAACCGGCGGTTGAGGGAAAGGAGGTTCCTGTGCCGCAATTGGCACCGGCACAGGACTGGGTGGGGGCGATAAGGCATTGTTCCCATCGCAAAAAGAAAAATAAAAAACTTTGTAACATTTTCATTGCTGCTTTTAAAAAATGAAAAAAAAAAAGGTTCTTATCGGACGGTACGGGCGCATATCATACAGCAACCATCCAAGAGTATCGAAGGGAAAATGCATTTCGATTCAGATTTGTTAACATTCAAAGGCATCTACAAGAAAACAGCTGCTTTTACAAATGTACTCAAGTCTTAAACCATAAGTGTCAGAAGAAATGAAACAAAGTTTTGTAAGGAAAACTTGGAGATTTACACATCCAATGTTCAGAGAAAATTTGCTGCTAAGTCCATGTAGATGGTGATGATTCATGAACCCATATTTCTAACTCAACAGATCACTCAACTAGATCACCGCTTGGTCTTCTATCTGGAACTAGCCTCAATTCAAATCGTAACAGTAGCGGAATAGTTTCTCCTTTCGCCATGATTCATCCACGGCGGCTTGGACAGTAGCTTTCCTGCCTTCCTGACCTGAACAAAGTAGTAGTGGAATGATTGGTGAGCATCTAGAAGCAGGATAAAATTTTGATCTTGATGTTTGCTTTTCCATAACAGACATCCTGCCTAAGCATTAAACTTCCCATCGATGTAGAGCGTGATGCATCAAGTATGTTAGAACATCAATCACAAAATACATCAAGCTGGGTACGTTTGGAAAATGTGGGTGGCAGAAGTAAGAATGGAGGAGAGCATATGCCATCTAAGTCAAGAAGCGTAAATGTTTTCTAAAAGCAAAAAGGTCAACATTTTGGAGAAACTGTGACTGCTAACTAACCCGTATGACTTGAGTAAAGAAAAACGTTCCATTCATTTTCAATGCCCTCTGTGCTGACTCCTTGCTGCTAAACGTAATGTAGGCAGCCCTGAGAAGCAAAGCAGTTTTCAGTCAATATAATTATATTCAACTTTGGAGAATGATTTATGTCATAATACAGCCTAAATATCTTACGCTTCTTGGTCTTCGATAACTGGATTGGTCAATTTAATAATTCTGGCAACAGATCCACAATTGGCGAAATGGAAGCACAAGGCTTCTTTAGTAGCAGCAATATGCACCTGAAAGGAGTCCCAGAAAATATAAAACAGAGGGGCATTATCACTTGGCAGAGTTTGAGTAGTAGTATTGAACACCAGAATCGCAGTGTTTGCTGAGATTAGTGAACAATGTATTGGGTGACACTAAAGAGAGCACAAGTGCACACACAGACAGTAAAAAAACATGTTCAAATTCCAGTTAAGTTTCTACACCTTTTCAAAGGCAACATGTTAGTCCAGTCCATGTTTTCACATTATCAAGATCTAACACCAGAACTTTTCATGTTTGGGCAGAAGATAACCAATTTGCACTGGAAATTCAGTCACATGCATATTTTTGTTCCCATACACATATCAGAGACCGACATCATAAAAGAAGCACAGCTCCTACTATCACAAATTCAACAGTTTCAATTCGCTCTTGATTTTGTCAACTGCACAATTTTACAATATCAAGATGTCATTTAGCAACCTAGGTGTCTCGGTACCTACAGGTCCTTGAGTCAAGTTAAGCGGAGGAGTGATGAAGGGGTGGTTCCAAGCTTCCAAAAACAGTACGATTTGATACCTTTAGCTAATTACTGGGAAAAGAAAATCATTATTTCATCAAAATCACAAATCATTGGCTTACTTGCAAGCTTTGTGACAGAAAAACAATTCTGTTAGTAATTACTGGCAAAAGGAAATCATTGTTTCGCGAAAATCATATCAACAGATAGAAGAGAAAAGTCAAGGTGAAGAACAGAGAAAGAAATTGCCCTTGTTTACATTTGTCACAAATACAGTCCTCGACGCAATTTCTTCCTTGGAATGATTGACAGGGCCTGCAAAGGAAAAGAATTAACAACACATAATATATTTTTTTTTTTAGTAAATCACACAAAAGCCAGAAAATATCATAATCTAATCTAATACTAAACTCTTGGCATCAGTCAGCATTGTTAAACTACCATCATCTAACTTATATGTACCGTTTAAATTTCCAGGCAAAATAGATTGTAACATTTAAGAAATACAATGATGGATAGACTTGATATGTCCTATCTCCTGTGCTCCACTTCCACTAGATGCAAACTAAAGGAACTTATATCAATTAAATTGATCCTAAAAGTAAAGACTATATCTTATAAATTTCAAAACAGATAGACGCAACAAAACTTTCTAAACACAGAGTGCCGGTGTCATGATTTACCAATGAAGTTTTCTTACCCAAACGTGATGATATATGTCTCTTCTCTACTTGCGTTGATTGGAGTTTGAAAAGCTCTGTTTCAATACGGTGCAATTTCGATTTCACTTCCATCAAATGCTGCATGCAAAATTCAAAACCTCTGTTTCAGTATCAGATATAAAACTAGGTTTCCCAAGAAACTAACTATCAAACAAATCGATATGCGATTCTCATTCTTACAGCTTGAACTGGCATAAGATTGGTAACTGCATCTGCACCAGTAGCAGGGTTAAGAGGTTCTGGTTTGGCCACAAGATGTGCATTCGATGAACTTACTGTCTCAGGAGATTCAAAAGCCTTTTGGATCAAATTTTCCGGGGTTACTTTGTTGGATATTGAACTAGCAGATGCATCAGAGCCTGATGGAGGGCACTGTTTCTGGCTTGTCAACTGTCCTGACCCAGAAGAAGCACCATTCCCACTCACACTATTGTCATTGCTTTCTGGAAGCAATATTTTGATCTTTTTTACTGCTTTTCCATCATCACCACAGTTTGCTTTGTTTTTGCTGTCAGAATCTTCTGAAAAAATTCTGCCCGACTGACAAATTTGAAGAGAATGTGTTGTTCCACTTTTGCCAACAGATTGCCTCTCTTCAGATGGTTTTTGCAGTCTTGTCCACACATCACCTTTCAGCCTGCTATTCTGATGAAATACTTCCCCAGTTGCTCTGGAGAAAAGCCTCCGCCCAGCAACATTGGCCACATAAGAACGCAAGTGATGAGAGCATCCTGCATGGAAAAAAGAATAGTTTGTGATCTTCATTCCGCGCAAACACTAAGCAAGACACACGAAACAGCACAGTGCGGGACACTCTTCTAGACTTGCTCGCTCTTTAGCCAACCAGAAACTTGAAAATACAAGCCATTGGATCCATTACAGCACGACAGCAAGCAACTCAAGTGGCTATAAGACAGAAATAACATGCAGAAACAAGTAAGCCTGCTTACTTTTGTGAAACTTCTCGTCCTGCATGCTTTGCTCACCACAAGTGAGAACTCCTCTAGAGTCCCTCATTCTACAGGGTTTGCCACTTAAGGAGTCAATGTGATTCTTCTCTGAAGGCTCGAAACTGCTGAGAGTTTTATGAGTTTTTAGCTTCGACTCCTCGGGAAACTGATCAGAAGTATCCTTATAAACCTCTGGTTGCAACTGATTGGTCTCAGAAACTTCACCTTCATCCAAAGAACTCGAAGAACTCCCACTCTTCTGGGAAAAAGGAACATCATACTTCAATAATCACATTTAAGAGAAATTAAAGAACACGATTAGCTAGACATTTAAGATAACAACTACTTCAAGCTACTCGAAATTGACAGATTTTCCTGCAAAAGGAATTCCAAGGAAACTTATGAAGTAGTTGAGTTTGTGCAACATTCTTCTGTTGTAGAAATCTTACCCTTTGTAATCAGGATTTACCCTGATATCACAGTTTCACATATCAAGTAAATTCAGATTTATTCCCAACAAAATAAACAAAAAGTAAAAACAACTACCCACTACTCAGAAAATAGAATTGCATTGTACCTGTTTCTTTCCAGCAGTATTACTCCCATTATCGGAGTCAGAAAGAACATCCCACAACCTACACAACGTGCAACAAACAACATCAAGAAAAGAACAAAAAAACAATACTCACTAGAACATTACCAGATACATCCCAAACAATTACAGAGCAAAATTTAATAACAAAAGAATCCCGCATGTACCAAGACACAAATTCCCCGCTCTTTTCGCCAAGAAACTCCTCCAGTTGGTCCTTAGCTTCGCATCGAGTCCTCCCATTCGATATCAGCACAATAATGTACTCCTACATTAAATATATATATATATATATATAATAAAAAAAATTAGCCTCTAATCATTTGAACCTCCTCGATCTATGTTACTACGACAAGTTACTCGAAATTATCCAAACAAGTTTATTCAATCCCTTCTAATAAATAGCAGAAAAGCCAAAAAAATCAAAGCGAAAGCGAAATGAGGTTTGGCTCCACCATACTAGCCCTTTCCCTCTCTCTCTCTTTAAGCAACCCGGGTTCGAATCCACGCTTGTTACCCCTAAACGAAAGACCTAAAAGGAAATCTAAGGCGTACCCATTTAATCACTAGTTAATAACCGCATTTAACACTTAAAATTAGAGCAGGCAAGGTAGTTAACAGTGGCGGTATCGTATTACGTACATAATTAGTGATTATTACTATTATTATAAGCATTAAATGCCAAAAATAGTAGAGGAGAAGGAGGAGAACAAAAAATTGTTACGGTGAGGGCATGGACACCGTCGGTTTCTTGACGGTTTCCCTGGTCGGCGAAGAGATGGAGGAGCTTTTTGGCAATGGAAGGCTTGAGGTCCCATCTGTAGCTAGGGTTTTTGCCTTTCACCATTTCTTTTGCAATTTTTCTTTTGCTGCTTTCTCTTTTGATCTTTTTTAGCTTCTTCTGTGTTGTATTTATCTCTGTGTACTGTACGTACAAATGAGAGAGAGGAAGAAAAGAGCCAACAGAAAACCAGCCTGGTTGTTTCGTGTGTGTGAAGATATGCAGGGGATGTGATTGGATGGGGGAATAGTACTTCACTGGCAATGTGTATTCTTGCCTACGTGTCGACTCGTTACTCGTTGTACATTTTTTCGTCTTTCTTTTCTTCACCGTTGATCTTTTTTTTTTGTCGAATTCACCGTTGATCTTAATTTTCACCGTTGATATTTTAGGATAAAAAGATGATGACCGCCGTTTTCACGGGCCATGACGCGGTTTGTCTGTATTCCCATTTTTTTGTTTGGGTACGTTTCGGTTGTAATCCGACTCCTCCCTCCTAGTAAGACCAAAATTATGTGATTTGTGAACGTTTAATGAGATATATAGGAACTATACAATTAATAAACGAGCCATGTTAAAGTTAAATATGTTTAAGATAGTTAAATTAAGTGAAATCAACACAAGTTCGACTTGCAAACATCAATTGATACCTATTGGAGACTATAAGAATTCAGTGCTAAGCTTGAAAAAGATGTTGGAAAAAATAAAATACGTGAAAATTATTAAGGAAGATGATATCAACTTTGTAATGATTTTCAAGTTAGGACATTCATAAAATATCAATTAGAGAGTGTTGAGATGCCTTTCATGGCAGGCTTCATACTTAAATCTACACATTGGAGAGTTTGTTTGTTCAAACTGTATTGTAATGGATGATACATCCTCCAAATCAACCACCTTAAATAACATGGATTTGCATTTTTTATTAACATCTATAAGATATATATGTTAAAAAAAGTAAATAGAATAGACAATAAACACAAAAAAGAATATAAAGACTGCAGTCGTTAGAAAATAAAATATGTGACAATTACTAAGGATGATGATATCAACTTGTAATGATTTCCAAGCTAGGACATGCATAAATTATCAATTAGGAAGTGTTGAGATACCTATCGTCGCAGGCCTCACACTTAAATCTACGCAGTGGAGAGTTTATTAATTTATTCAAACTATATTAAAGAACATGGATTTGCTTCTTTTATTGGCATCTTCAAGATACCAAAAAAGTAAATAGAATGAACAATAAACACCATAAAATAAAGAATATAAAAACTGGATTTGTTAGAAAATAGCCAGTCAACCCTCATGAAAGAATAATGATTACTGTAATGGTTGAAATGGATAGTTGAAACAAAATGATTCCATTAAATCCACAATGAAAATAACCCTTCTACAAGAATGAGAAATCATTACTCATCAACTATTGAAAAATCCATTTAATTCATCTACGGGGTTGACTACTATAAAGCAACATGTGCAATCTCTTATTTATATAAGAATTCACTAAGCAACGTGCAATCTCTTATTTGGTCTTCGATCCATAACCGTGGCGTGTTATTTTGGTTTATTAGTTCATGAAAAAACTTCTAGACCATATAATTTTGGCCGCTCAATGTAATTTTGTTGGAATAAAGTTAATCCTGGTTTTTCAAAGGTGACATTTTTTTTTTTGAAGCCAAATATCAAGTTTTAAAGGTAACATTGTTTTGGATAAAAAAAAATGTGCCCAGACCAAAAAAAAAAAAGAAAAAAGAAAAAAATGAGTCGTGATTGTGTAAATTAATCACGGGCTACAAATAAGCAAGCACAGCCCAACAATACGTGGCCCACCTAAGTCCACAATACCCGAATCACAATTAAGCCCCAATATTCGCACGAGAAAAAAAGAAAAAAGTAATGCGGAGCCCAATCAGAATCCAGAACAGTTGCGGGGCATAACCTGTAATTTTGGCAAAGCACAAAAAGGCGGTATTTAGTGCGCAATTTCCTTCTCTTTAACCACAACTCACCCATTGACCGTGTCTTTAGTCTATCTCCTCACTGCGCTTCTAAAACCTCTCGAGTTTATTAGGGTTTTCTCAAATCCGCCAATCTCTTCCCATAACCGCCGCTCCAATCATCCGGTAAGCTCTCTTCCGCCGCCGTAGTTTCAATTCTCACCTTACTTCTCGTGTTTCGAAGCTGTTGTTTCTCTCGATAATTTACGATCCCCAATCGTTGCCATATCGATTCTTATCCGAGCTTGCTCTATAGTATATATTTTTTTTTTCAATTAATTTCCGTTTCTGCTTAATGTGTGGATCTCAGATCCGAAATCACGATTCGATTTCTGAATCTGGAAAATATTTTGGAGAACTTACTGTTTTTTTTTTCAACGTTTTGAATTATGTTTTATATAGTAACTGATGGTTGCTCTCTAGTAGACTCTCGCTGATGGTAAAATTACGATGGATGCTCAAGCTATTTATATCTACTGTCTACTTTGGGAAGTCATATTTGTTGCGTCTTTCAAATAAGGCACTAGATTCGTTGTCTATGTTACCGATTGAAGTTTTCTGATTATTGTGTTTACACACGTATCAAGTAGATTTTGTTATTGCTATTTTTTCTTTGTTGATAATATGAATTCTGCTGTATTCACTATATATTTGTCTTATCATGTCAATTCGCAGTTGAGAGATATGTCTGAAGAGGTGGAATATCGCTGTTTTATCGGTGGCCTGGCCTGGTCTACATCTGATAGAGGCCTGAAGGACGCTTTTGAGAAATTTGGTCATCTTCTTGAGGCTAAGGTAGCTGATTTTGTTTTTTTTTTTTTTGTTTCATGTCTCCCCTGTTTTTGTCTCAGATTTACCTTGGTTTGATTATATATCTTATGTATTTTAAGCAGTGAACTATAACTTGCATGCACTGGTTGAAACGTTGAAGAAAGAATGCTTACTAAAGTCTTGTCCTAAATAATAAGATTTAGATGGATTTATAAAGCTATACTGCCGTTGTTGAGATTTCAACAGATTTTTATGTTTTCTTTTCCTTTTTTGGTGCTTTAAGGTGGTCGTTGACAAGTTCTCCGGACGCTCCCGTGGTTTTGGGTTTGTTACTTTTGATGAGAAAAGGGCAATGGAAGAGGCTATAGAAGCCATGAATGGAATGGATTTAGATGGGCGAACTATTACTGTTGACAAGGCCCAGCCTCAGCAAGGTTCAGGCAGAGATCATGATGGTGATCGCCGTGACCGTGATCGAGGAGGGCGTGATCGTGACAGAAACCGTGACTATGGAAGTGGGCGTGGATCTAGTGGTGACGGGTGCTTCAAGTGTGGGAAACCTGGACATTTTGCTAGGGAATGTCCTAGTGAAGGTGGTAGAGATGGTGGAAGGTATGGTGGGAGAGATGATAGGTATGGAGGTGGTGGTGGCGGCGGTGGTGGAGGAAGTCGTTATGGACCAGACAGGAATGGAGACCGATTTGGTGGCCGTAGCAGGGATTCTGGAGGCCGTGGAGGGGGAGGTGGTGATAGGCGTGACCGTTCTGGACCATATGAGCGTCGCAGCTCAGGAGGTTTCCGCGGTTAGAAGATTCTCAGATCTGGTATACTACTTGGTGCTGAACTTTCTTATTTTGTGTACGTAATGTGGTAAAAAGTGTGGTACTAATGAATCTGCACCTGTTCTCGTGCAGCTGAAGAATGGGAAGTGTCTACCTCGTTGCCTGCAAAGTGTTGAAGCTTGCTATGATGGATGTGTTATCTTGGTTATTGTCTTGCTGGATCAATCTAGTGGATCTGTGTTTATGAAGTGTGAATCTTGGCATTAATATTCGACTGTTTTTCTGTTGGTAAATGCTGCTTCATTGTTTTGGTGATGGATCTTATGCTTGCTTGACGTGCAAATTGAAGTCCTCTTATCGTCTTTGATTACCATTATTGCTGCTGGGTCGTGTCATGTCACTTTTTGGGGGTAGACAGTTGTGAAACCATGATTGCTGCCCAATTTGTCCCTTGGCTTTTTTGCATAAGCAAATCCCAATCATGGAAGATGCTTTGTTTTGGATTGTCGTTTGGAGGACTTACGATGAGATCCACTATTGGGAGTCTGCTCCTTTTCGCTTGGGAACTAGAAGCCTTCTTTCCATTATTGCCTATTTTGGTTACTCAGTTTTGAAGTATGTTACTAGTAATACAGGAGAAGATCGGGTAATTATCTCCTTATATTGGTTGCCAGCTAGTTCTTAATTCATTGTTTGTGCTTTATTAATGCTTTTAACCTTTTGGCAGGAAACTTGGATATTTATGATCTTTTTGGAAACGTGATTGGCTTTCTTTGTTGCTCGTTGGGCATGGTTTTTAAAATTTAAATTGAGTCTTTTGGGGAGGTGACAAAGTTATCTACAGTCATGTTCATTTCGCATGTTCTCTCTACATGGGCATATTGATGGAAGAGTTCCATTCTCAGCTCTTGATGAGTTTTGCAACTGCGGTTCATTGTCTTTTGTCTCATGGGTATTGGGTAGAAGGTTCTTGTTTCCACATTGTTTCAGTAGCCCACTGTTTTGGTTCTTTGCTGAGGTACCTGGTAAGTGGGTGTGTTCCTTCCAAGTCAGATTATGGTTCCCAAGCCCCTATGGTTTCCGAATCGTTCTCTTTTGCTCTAAAGACTGGAATACCCTAAGATTGTTCTTCGAGAATGACCTTGTGCTTGGTGATACACTATTGAAATCTCGAGTGCGCTCCTGGAATGTGTATCATTCAGCAATCTTCTGTGCTTAATGGTGCAGTTTTTGCTATTGTAGTGTGCTGGTATCCTGCGTTCTGTGCTCCCTGAATTTATGTGCCTTATCTAGCTTCATTGACTTCGGTGCGCTAATATGCTGACTGGATCTTGGTGAGGTGCATTAGTCTTGTAGTCTGGAGGCTTTGTGAATTGTTTTGTAGATTTGAATATTCTTTTATTTTTTTTGTGGGGTATACTTATGTTAGGGTCGCTTCTTCCCCTTTTAACTCTTCATTGATGTTAGGCATTTATGTATCTCTTTTTCATTGGTTGGTAAACTTGCCCCTTCATTCTCAAGTTTCACTGTGAAATGTTGATTGTTGATGAATGTGCTCTGTATTATATCTTGTAGTTGTGGGTAAAAGTTCCCATTCTTGTGAATTTTCCAGATTCTTGCTGTAATCTATTTGTTGTTGTGCCTAGTTTCCTTAGGCATATTTGTTTTTCCTGGATAACCATATGAATTTATGAAGTATGAAAAATGATGGCCAAAAAGGAGAGTATGGTTTCTCCATGTCGAATGCGTAGGCTTTTTCCCTTAGTTGCAAGTTAGAACGATGGTAATTCTCCATGGTGTACAGTGGATTAATTTTGTTGGATGGCATCGTCTTTCAACGGCATTATCATCAAATGAATAGGGTTATAGAAAATTTTATCTTTTAATCACTTGCAAAATTCTTCAACGATCTTATGTTGCCAAACAATGAGAAAAAGTTGGACGTTCTATCCAACAACTTTATGTTGGCACTTCACTTTGGTATTTTTACTGTAGAAATGACTAGTACCTAGAGATAGATATTGATACATATATTTAGTATTACCGAAGCTTTGGTAATTGAGTCGCAAATTCGATAAATATACTCCCTCAAAAATCAAAATGGATTATCTTTCTCATTTACGTAGTAATTTGCGGTTTCATTCCCACATAAATGTTTCTCTAGCAAACCTTCCACGGTGATTTTTATGCCCACATTAGCTGACTTCTAAGTTCTGTAAAACCTATGTTTCTTAGAAGAATTTGCAGAACATCTACCTTGGGATTAGTACGTTTCACTTGAGGGTACTAAGATTAATTTCTCCTTTAAAAGCAGAAGAGAAGAGGATCAAAATAAACAATTATGGTAGGGAGGATAAGAGAAAATATGAAAAAGAAATGGGAGAAGGAAGTGCAGAAGTTAATGAGGATGGCTATATATTTTGTCAATGGCAATAATAACTTGGGGAAAGAGAAGCTCTATATGGTGTTTCCCAGTTTTTCTTCAATTCTTTAGCCTAGTCCAAGTGACAGGCTTTGCGTATTTCTTCATGCTATATCTCTATAAATTAACTCACACGATTAGTACCAAAAAGAAAAAGTTTCTAAGTTGACTTCCAGATATTTACCATCCTCAACTGGGCCATTTCCAACCCACTCGGGCGCTCTCTTTCTCTTTTGGTAAGAACCCACTCGATCTTCCACCCTCCCATTTAACACTATTTGGTTCCTCCATTTAATTTTGTACTCTCTCCCGCGCCAAGTTGTCAATGGCAAACAATAAATTGGTTAAAAAAGCTTCGTGTACTGGAGAGAAGATCTTACAAGTTTCTAAGTTGACTTCCAGTTATTTAGTACAATGCAAACGTAGAATCAAAATTATGGTTAGATACGAGAAATCTGGGGTTAACACTCAAAACTGTATTTGCAAGTGCAAGTGGAAAGAGACAGTGTGTTGTTGCCTGCCCAAAGTATTAACCGCAAAAGTCAAAACTGTTATCTAAAGTGATCTGAAAGAGAGGCCCGAGTGGATTGGAAATGTCCAGTTGAGTTGAGGATTGGCGAAATAATTTTCCTTATGTGATCTTAGTGGTGAGTTCATGTTTATTTGCCATTATGATGATTACATGATATCTAATCCGCTCTTTACTATATAATTACTCGGTGCTCGCTGGCCATGCAGGCATATGCACTGCAGTATAATGGGCATGTGTACCGTGAGGCCAATACTGTGGAAGACTATTTAGCAAACCTGGGACTCTCCTACCCACTTGGCTTTCATAGTCTAGAGTTAACCCCTGTGGGCTGTGGCTTGTTTATCTTTGTTGTGATGTTGCTAGTGTGGCTAGGCCACGTTAACTTAGTTTCTTAATAATAGGCCTTGCGCCACCACTTCAACCAAAAACAAAAAGATCACTTGCGTGACCCTAAGATCAGGGAAAAGAGCAACTTTAAGCAAATACATCATGTATTATACATGACTTCAAACCGTTTTACAATTCCCCAAATTGAGGTGAACAGCTAAGAAACGAAAAGAAAAAGAAGAACAACAATTCTAGACATACAAACGACTTACAACGATTTCCCCCTAATTATTTCCCAGAATGGAATGAACCTAAGATAAGGAGAAAAGGACACAAAGATGCAATGCAAGAAACCAAGAAAAAGTCACATATCCAGCCCGGTACCTCCAATCACCCTTGTAAGACCAAAAGTGATTGCCATAGCAACCCAGCCTCCAAATAGCACCCTAACAGAAGACTTAACCACCGGTGTGTTGCCAAGAACCGCTCCTAATACACCAAACCCCACTAGTGCCAAGCTAACAACACAGGTCACCACGATCAGCCTCACTTTGTAATCATGTATAAATACTGCTGCAAGTAATGGTATCACTGCACCCACTGCAAAGGCAAGTGCTGATGCAATGGCAGCTTGCATTGGAATTGGAAGCTGCTCGGCCTTTTTATCTTCTTCATCTTGGCCGATTGATGATCCTCCTGACATCCTCTCCCTTTTGAGCTGAGCTCTCTCTATGTCCAGTTGTGTGTACACAGAGACAAACTCCCCTATAGCCATACTGCAAGCACCAGCAACTAATCCTGCGAAACCTGCCAGTAACATTGGTTTGATGTCTTGTTTAACAGAACCAACACCCATCATTAATGATGCTACGGAAACTAGTCCATCATTAGCTCCCAACAATGCGGCTCGAAGCCATTGGCCCCTTTGAGTGTAGTCAAGCTCATCTTCAACCTGGGATTTTTCAGGGTCATGGCTGACATGGTTTGGAATTTCTGGGTTGGTGAGGCTCAAGGATGGCTGCACAGAAGCTGCATGAGTTGCCATGACGAGGAGATTAATTAAGAGATAAAAAGAGAGTAATTATATATCCTGAAGAAGAATAGAGTATTAAGAGAATGTGGATTGCTTGTGGAAGACACACGCCTCACAGGGAAGTATTTATAGAGGAAGTGATGATAGCTAATAGATTAGTGTAGTAGTGTGGCAGCCAAAGCCAAAATCCTGCAATTAAATAAAGAAGAGAAGAGGGCTTTTTTTACTTTTTTGAGCTCACTTTCGGTTTCAAATCCTGATACTGTTACAAGAATATATGATCTTTTTCTTCTTTTTTTTTGTGAGCTGATATAATAGATACTAATTAATTGCCGGATTGTACTATCTATGTGTCATATATTGGCTTTACAGTAATCTCTAAACTTAGTCTAAATATAGCAGATATATATCTACATATAGTCTTGACATTAAAGACATGGTTATTGTTGTGATATTACCAAGCAAAGAAATTTCGGTTTTGTTGGTTTTCCTGCATTACAAACCACATGCATTCTTATTCATTTCTTCTTTCCAGGAATAGTATATCTAGTTGTAAATTTGGGTATCGGATCGAGGGTGTGGAGTCCACGACACATGCATAAACATGACACACATGTCTTAAAGGCTAGTGATGTGTATGATTTATACAAGCTTTGATTCTTACCAAGCTTTCAGTCTTAATTTTGGTTCCGAATCTAATAAACGTTTTGCCCAAAAGTTTTCACCTGTCATTTAAATTTTTTGGTTCTTCGAAATGTGGTTTAAGGTTATTACTAACTCTCCTTGTCACCTTATTCACATCGTCACGTTTAATGCTAGCTATGCCTATCTATCTACATGGATCCATAGATTTATCTACTCATACCTAATATTCCTCAAAAGTAGTGATGAGCTGATGGCATCGAAATCCTATACCCATTACTGATTGTCATGTAATGGAATAATACTACTTATGCAACCGAATTACCATACAAAAAGAAAAACAAGATAAAAATATGTGGATTCTGGTTTGACAAAAAGCCATTAGAATATCATCTGATCCAACTGGGTTCTATAGCGATAAGCTGCTGCAACTAATCAGTTAGGGTTTAGTCCAGACAACTAGCTGCACTGCTGGTGATTTATATCTCTAATCTAAGCTATTCAGGTATATATCGAGAATATCTTTGGTGTTGGTTTTTCAAGAACGATTTCATTCTCCTTTGATGCTTGGACGATAGTTCCTGTCATTCTCTTCATTGCAGCTTTGAAAGATTGTTCTTAATGGATCTATCCACCTGTCTTTTTAGTCACTTCATCCAAAAAGAAAAAAATCTCCTACCTTTTATGTTCTCCTACAGGGGCGGATGTCCATATATATATACTTAAGGAAATTGCAACTACGGCATTGATTGCAGCTTTTAGCTGCCAAAAGGAAATTACGTAATTAAGTATAGATCATAGTTACATTTACGAAAAGTATCGAGTTCAATGCTAAGAGCAGAGCAGATTGTTCAAGTGGTAAGAGAGATCACATGCATTTTATTTAATCTGATGCATCACATGCCTTTAGTTTTCAAGTCTGATCACTGGTTGTGAGTATTTTGTTAGGTAAATGAAGAATAAAATGCTCACGAGGAGGAATGTTCTGTGGGGTTCTGATACGAAAAAAATAATAATAATGTGAAGACATGCAGTTGATGAATCGGAGAGCACTCCCAAAAGATTAAAAGTGGTATCCTATAGCCATTCAAAGCAGTGGGATGTCCACACGGAAGCCACAAGCAGATCATTAAAGAAAATAAAAAATTAGCACCAGAGGTAATTATAATACAGTTTCTTGAAGGAAGTGTTAAAAATTTATATGTAGGAAGTGTGCAATCCACACGAAAGGCACTGCCTCTTCAATATAGAATAGCAGATCCTTGAATAGAATAAAAAAAGAGTGGCACCAGAGGTAATAAGTTAATACAATTCTTTGAAGGAAGGATCAAAAATTATATGTAGGAAGTGTGCAATCCACACGAAAGGCACTGCCTCTTCAATATAGAATAGCAGATACTGAAATAAAATAAGAAAGTGGCAATAGAGGTAATAAGTTAATACAATTCTTTGAAGGAAGTGTAAAAAATTATATGTAGGAAGTGTGCAATCCACACGAAAGGCACTGCCTCTTCAATATAGAATACCCTCATATACCAAAAGATGTGCTCATTTCCACCACCACATGCTTTCTTCTCCCACGGCATATATTCTTTGTCTTTTAGCTTTCGTGCCACTTTGTAATGCCACTAAGTAAGGTGTATACAGTATCAAGTGGGCCAGTTATCACAGTAATGCACAATACATTACTGTGGACTAGGTTTTTTTTTAGTTAATAGTCCGGCTCGCCCTTGATTATATACATTCATTGCAGCTTCATATGCAAGGTAGTTGCGGGGCACTACTGTTGGTAGTGCATTAATCTTCCAGTTTGGGCATATAGTCATAGGACGGGTTTATATTATAGGTGATGGCAGACTTTGTTTAAGAAGAAACGGTGCGAATGATGATTATAATAAGTTGAATAACAGGAGCGGTTCATGCTTTTCAATTCCACGGATAGATTACTTCTTTCAGTTTTTGATGTGCAGGCGAAACGAACAAGATCTTGAAACCAGGGACGTTATTTTAGGGAGAAAAGTAATAGGGCCGACAATGGGGAGTGAAAAGTATGTAGGAGTACGCATTTTCTGGATGCCGCCTAAGTTCCACAGGCTAAGGTACTAGAACACTCCCAACCCATTGTGTGATCAAAACACTTGTGTACTCGACAAATTCTGATGTGAAATGCCTCCTAGTGTAAAGGGTAATAACTAGTAAGGGATCACTCAAACCTGTAAGCTAAAAGGTAAAGAATCTTCCCAGACAAAGGTTCATGGGAAAACAGAGATCGAAGAACACTGCTCTCCATCATAAACAGAAGACTTCTACAAAAGCCTTGAATAACAAGAATTCTTCTGCTCTCCATCATAAACAGAAGACTTCTACAAAAGCCTTGAATAACAAGAGTTCTTCCATTATGTGCAAAAAAACTTACGGGACTGCAACTGCATTAGTTCTCAAGCAAGGTTTATAACATAAGGCAATTGTCGTGCGAACAAAACGAAATAAAACTTCATCAGATCCATAAGGCATCCAAACCTTCCAATTGCATACAACTTTCAGAAGAACAATATCTACAACCTTTCCTATAAGCTCCAACTGAATGTGTACTAATCATTGATTTCTTCCAATGTACTGCAATATCAACAGAGTCTACTAGAAAAGTAATGTTTCAATCACAACTAAGAGACAGACAACTTGTGATATTTGTGCTGCTATAGACGGACTAGCATCCTCCAACAAATCTAGTTGGGTTACTAAACCAGGACTGAATCAACAAAAGATTAGGGGAACTACACTAAAATTTGGAGTAAGTTGGTCCCTCTTTGAGATTAAGCACACACAGGAACCGAAATTTCTTTCACAAAAGTTTAACTTCTTTCAAACTCTTCAATCCATCTAGAAAGTACAGCATCCAATTACCTTCTCTGCTGCCACCTTTAAGACTGGTCTCTAGACAAGCCACTTGAACAACCAGAAGTTTGTAAAGAGAAACTACATGACTGTGGCAAATTGATGGAGAAAGTTGCTGATTCCTTTGAGCAACTGAGAGGTAGTCCTCCTCCAGGTCCAGAAGCCTGATGATCATGAAGTAATCTGTCAAAAAGATGTTTGAGCCTTCTCTCCGGCATAGAACTCCCATTTAATTTTCTTCTCGAATACTTGAAAAAGTACCGAGGATCATCGTTTCCATAAGAGAATTCATCCTCTACTGCCACAGACTCGTCTCCTTCCACAGAATATGGAGACATTGGGTTCATACTGTTGTCGTTCCCATTTGAATTGATCACTTTATTGGAACAGCTCTCTTCTCCATCCAATCGCAAATCCAAATTCCTATCCTTAACTTTCCGTCTGCTTCTCGAATACACCAAAGGGTAAGAAACAATTTTGCAGCCACAATTTCCATCCTCCCCACAGGCACCAGCATTCCTAAAACATAACCCACCAAGTATCTTCTCAGCAAGGCTAATACCTCTTCTCTTCCTCCTAAAGAAAACCAAGCCCTTGTCTCCCTTCCTGAAACTCCGCAACTCCGACATGGCATTATCCACAACCATTTTCCTACCCCCATCATTATCCCCATTACCCTCCTCACCATTTCCTCCAAACTCAGCAAACAATTCCAGCGCCTCCATCGCCATATCTGCCGCCCTCCTCGCAACCAAAGCCTTCCTGACCGCTAAATCCCGAGCCCTAATCGCCACTTCCGCCTTCATCTCCGCCGTAGTCTTAGCATCCTTCACCTCATCTTCCAAACCCTTCTCCCCCAAATCCGTAGTACTACATTCCCTCCTCCTTAGCCTCCTAACCCTAACCTCCCTCTTCCTAGCAACACACTTAGGCACCCAACAATCGACACACACCGGAGACCCGGAACCCGAACCCGACCAAAGGGCATCGCTCGCGTGCTTCGCGAAGCAGGATTTATGCACAAGGCGCTTACACAGACGACAATTCAAGCAGTCATCATCAACATCGGTTGATGACGTGGATTCTCTAAAACAATAAGAGCAGACCTGAAAGGACTCCACTTGGGTGTAGCATTTGTTACAGAGGAGGACGATACGCCACTCGCTGTATAAAGGTTGAAGCTTTTGCTTACCGGAGGTGGTGCACGTGTCGACGCGGAACCCGCACGAGTGGCATTCCGTTAGTTTGGGCAAGTCCCTGGTCTTCTTCTCGCCGTCTTTGGCGGAGTTCGGTGGCTGGGTTGGATTCATTTCGGGAGGAAAAGAAAATGAGGGTTTTTGATTTAGGGTTCCTACTGAAGGAGGAAGGAACTGACTGGAATTGGGGATTTTTTTCTTGTTAGGTAGATGGCCACGCGTCAAGTTTCTTGCCTTCTCTCTGCCTACAAACGACGGTTCGGTTGCAATTTTTGAACACGAGATGTCTCTTCCTTCAATCAGTTTCCCTCCCTCCCCAACGTCAAGTCGGCCTCCAGCTGGAAACAGGCCCATTTCAAATTCGATAACATGTTAGGCCCAAACTATGGGCCATTAAAGCCTGACCGTCATCCCAACCATTCAGATTTGAACACCTGGCAAGCTTTCCCTCTTTCCCTCCAGTACAAAAAGAAGAGGCACCATCTTTACTGCTACTACTAGCTCCTTTCATCTTCTTTCCTCTCCAAATTCAAAAAATGGCGAGGAAACCAAAACGAAAAGTCCCAGCGGTCCTCTGGCGTCTGTTCCGCGACCGAGCGCGGACGCTACCGGACACCGTGACGTCCCTAATCCGTCCTCACTCCCCAGACGCCGCGTCATTGCTTCTTCTCCGGCCCCAGGATCCCGCCGATTACGTCTACCTTCTCCGCCACTGCTTCGTCGTCGTCAACCACGACGCGCCTCCGCCAACCTCCTCCTTCCCACGCAATCGCTGGAGCCAACGGCACATCGTCCAACGAACCGCCGAAATGATGATGCGAGAGCATCCAAAGCTTCCCAACGTAACATACTCTTTCCTCCATCCATTTCTAAATTTTTTTCGACTACAAAATTCGCCGTTCGCGTTTCTGTTAACCGTTTTCTTCTGTGTTTTCTGCTTTCCGTTACAGGCTATTCACTCGAGCCTTAGTGTGGATCTCCTAACTGATCCGGCGTGGACGCTGCTCTTAGAGAGGGTGTGTTAACTAGTATAATGCATTATTAGTCTCCATCTTAAGTTAATTAACCGTTTTTATTGCGTTGAGTGAGTATTTAGTATTTACTTTAGCTTTACTAATATGTCTTGATAGCCAACTTTGAAATGTACAGGTAGGGGACGATCTTATGATCTATCTTCTGAAGAATACGTCCATATTTTTGCCTGTTCCGCGTAATAAGCATTACCAGGCGACAGGTCGTCCTGTCAGTAATCTGGTTCTTGAGCGTAAAGCCAAGTCGAAACGGCAACGTCTCGGTAATTTTAAGTGCTTAATTTTAAGTAAAATGTTAACAATTATGCGATCGCTTTGCTGTTTTGATCTATCAACTGGGAAGCAACTAAAAGAATGTGAAACGGATTTTGATATCAGGAACCAGGAAGAAGAGGGATAGGATCGACAATGCTGACGTCTTGTGTGAGGCTAAGAGGCAAAAAGTTGTTGGTTCTTTTAACGGAATGGATCCTGCTGTTGAGGATTCTCTGGAGAAAGACTTGAGGTCTGATCTGCCAGAAACTGGAGCCGGTTCTAAGAGATGTGAAGAGAGCTTAAATGAGGTGACGATGAAACCTAAGAAGCGCTCAAGACCGTTTAAGCGGCACCGTTTGAGAAAACGCCGGCAATTAGATGGTACAAATACCGGTGATACGACCCGCAGCCAAGCGGAAATTACTCCGGATTATGGAAAGGTAACCACGTTCGATGCTAGACAAAATAAGAAATAATAAATTGATATTGGGTGATTATCTTACCTCGGGAATTGTTAATGCTGTAGCAATGCTCTTGTTGCCTTCTGTCACAAGCTCCCAACTTGGTTACTGAACATGCCCAGATTTCTAGGCAGCCCATGTTCTACAATATGGAATGCTCTTCTTCAGTTCTCCCACGGAAGCGTATCCTTTCCTACTTTTTAAACCATACGAGCACATTATGTTTTTCTTTTTCATTCTTTCTTTTTTCCTCAACAGTGTTTTATCAATCATTTAGTTTGCCAGTTTCCTCATCCACTGGACCACAACATGCTCTTAAATATGATTCTTGTACATTCATCACCCTGATATTTGCGATTGCGTGTTTGCTGTTTCGTTCTTCAAATTGTTACGATGTGAGGTTCTCTGTCCTGGTTCTTGTTTATAAACGTCAGTATCCTAACCTTAATGTTAGTTCAGACATTCTAAATTCCTTGAGGCCCAATTTGAGGGGATCGAAGTTTCTTCTTCAGAGTATTTTTGGCTTATATGACGCAAATCTTACAGTTCCCCCAGGGCTATGCTCCCGAAAGAATAGCTGTTGTATTGGATCTGCATGTCTGTAAGTGCCACTTATATGCACTGTATTGCGGCATTGTCCCTTTTTTGCGATTTCTTTAGTAATTTCGCAGTATCACTTTCGCCGTGCTGTATGTAAGTAGATACTTTAGGATTCCTCTTTTCATCTACCATTGGAATCAACCTAGCTCACCATAGGCCTGCCCTGCTTGGCCAAATTGGGTTTTGTAACAGCAAGTTGGATGACAGTTTCCCTTTGCGATCAACTTTAGAACTATTTTTAGCATTCAGCGCATTATGTTGCATATGAACTGTAGGGTTTGTTTAAGATTGTAGGAATACAGACTTGGATGTGATATTTTGCAGATAAACTAAGCTTGCCAGGCTTGTAAACAATTGTTTTTTTATGTAATTTAAGAGATATAGATTGTTACTTATTGATACTTAGAGAGAGCTATACTTTGCCTAGAGAACAAAAATGTCTAACTGGTTGATACTTTGTGGGACCTATAATTTGCCTAAAGAGCAGAAATGTCAAAGGTTTTTCTAGATTGGGGCCAGTAAACTTCAGTTAGTTCTTCATCCAGCGTATTGGATTAACTGTATGCCTTCTCTTTTTTCTCACAGGCATCATTCCCTTGTTAACTTGTTTAAGGTTCTCATACGACGAAGTCAATGCTGCAAGTATTTGGTGTTATTGGACAAGCATTGTCCAGTTTCCTCTTTGCATCAAAATTCCGAGCAGAACTCCAACTCTGAATTCGAGGTAAGCTTTCATCATAGGACTTCTATAAACTGCAAGAATGTAATTCTAATTTTATTTCTTTTTTGCTTGTAACAACACAAATTTGGATAGCGGGATGCCTTGGGCGCAGAATCCTCGGTGAAATTCCATTTTGTAATAACTGAAGACTTCTTGAAAACAATGGTCTCCAGGTTGAGGCGTTAAAATCTTTTTGCTCAAAAAGTCAAGTGGTGTCATATATATGGGCTGTTTGCAGAAGCGTAGTTCCTTCCGATTTGCTAGGATCCCCTTCCAACTGGAGGGTGTTGCGGAGAAATATTGCCAGGTTCATACAGCTCAGAAGATTTGAAAGATTCTCGTTAAAGCAATGTATGCATAAGTTGAAGACATCAGACTTTCCCTTTCTATCAGATAAACAGTTATCATGCTGCTTCAATGCCCAAGTAATGAGTAGTGGGCCAGTGGAGAGTGTAGGCATGCACAAGGGACTTTGTAAACAGAATGATTCTGCAAATAATTTGAAGCAAGTGCTTGTACGAAAGTGGACCTATTGGTTATTTTCAAGTTTTGTTGTGCCATTGGTGCAAGCCAACTTTTATGTCACAGAATGTCAGGGTGGGAAACAAGATATCTATTTTTACCGGAAGCCAATTTGGGCTAAATTGAGAAACAGAGCGGTTTCTTGCTTAAAAGATCAGAACTATCAAAACTTGGATGCCAATGATGTAAAAAGCATCATAAGCTGCAGGTCATTTGGTTTCTCTAAGCTGAGGCTCCTACCAAAGAATAATGGATTCAGGTGGATAGCAAATCTTAAAGCATCATCCACAGTTCCTATTTGTGTATCCTCTTCACAAGCTGACTCATTTTCATTTGGAGTGCAGAAGAAAGCCAAAGTTCGGCATAAAGATAACTTTAGATGTGTCAGGTCTGCAAACTGTTATCTCCGTGATACACATGCAGTTTTAAAAGGTTTCCTGTTGAAAGAGCCAGAGAATTTAGGATCATCTGTGTTTGATTACAGTGATATCTACAGAAAGCTTTGCCCCTTTATAATTGATCTGAAGAATGGATCAACTACCATGCCCGATGTATTCATTGTTGTGGCTGATGTGTCAAAAGCATTTGATTCAGTAAATCAAGACAAGCTTCTCAGTGTGATGAATGATATCATACATGAGGATGAATATGTTCTTAAACAGTTTTGTCAAGTTTTCTGCACTAAGAAGTCACTGCGGGTTCGTGAGCATCTTATGTTAGCAGATAAAACCATCAGCTCTGGCTCTCCAAGACATAGTTCTTTTTCCTGTGGTTCACTGCAATGTGTCCTTGTAAATGAGGTATTTTATCTGAGTCTGCTTTTTCTCTTTTCTTAATTCTGTCTCCAAATATATTTTTAGTCTTTCATCATAAAATTGTCTTTTTAATTTGATCACCGCAAATGTGGGTGGCTCTTAGCTCTTATGCCAATATTTGTTTGTCCTAATCGTGCAGGACTGCAGTAGGAGTTTGAAAAGGGAAGACCTCCTATTTAATCTAAACGAGCTAGTGAAGCATCATGTTCTTCGGTGTGATAACAAATATTACTTGCAAGGGACAGGTATACCTCAAGGAAGTATTCTATCTTCTCTGCTTTGCTCATTATACTATGGGCACCTTGAAATGAATGTGATATTTCCTTTTCTTGAGAAAACTTACAGATCTGCTACTCACAGTTTATCTGAAAGGTGTAGCAGTCTGGATGTTTCTGCTTCAGGAAATGGCAGCAATGATAAAATGACCTCATCCCCTGCCCCTTATATGCTACTTAGATTAATTGATGACATCCTTTTTGTATCGACCTCAAAGAAGCAGGCCACTAGCATATTCTCCAGGTTATCGAGAGGATTTCGGGATTATAACTGCTATATGAATGCGGAGAAATTCAGTTGCAATTTTGTCAATGAGCAAGTAACTGGGGTTCCTACAAAAAAGCTATGTATTGGTGAAGATGGTATCCCATTTCTTCAGTGGAGTGGTTTGCTTTTGAACTCACGCACTTTTGAAGTTCAGGCAGATTATACAAGGTAGTTCTTGGTGTTCCCCATATGCCTTGTTTTGTTCTCTACACTGTTGTTTGGTTGGTAGTTGTAATTGAGGCTCATAGCTGCTGCCTCCAAAGATTTGTTGTTTGTATTGACCACTGAATTGTTTGGAAGTATTTGCATCATCAGTTTATATTGGAAGCTTCGTGCTAATGATACAAAACCTAGGCCCTAATTTGTTCATGTTTATTGGATAAGCAGGTACCTGAATAACCATCTTAGCTCAAGTCTTACTATCCACTGGCAAGATAAGCCTGCTTATCATCTTAGGATGGCGGTGGTCAATTCCATGAGTCCGAAGTGCCATCCCATATTCTTTGATTCAAACATAAACTCGGCACCTGTTGTCAGATTAAACACCTATCAAGCATTTTTGTTGTGTGCCATGAAATTTCATTGTTACGTTTCTCAGCTGTCATACATTTGCAAGCTAAGCGCGGGAGCCTATTTTGATATCATTACAAGGTTGTCAAGGTACAGAATTTCTTCCATCTTGCTTTTGCAGAACTGGTTACAGTGATTATCCATGCTAACAAAGTGCCACCATCTCTTTGAACCATCTTAGTTAAGCTTTCCTTTGTTTTCTTGTATTAATTTCTGTTTTTGCTCTTGCTTCCATCTATCTTCACCTCTTTAGGTATACATATGCGCTTATAAGGAGAAGGATGCGCAATGTACGTTCAAGTTTTTGCTTTCATCCAGTTCTTGAGTTGGAAGCTAGAGAAGTTGAATGGCTTGGCTTAAAAGCCTTCATCGAAGTACTGAAGAGAAAACAATCACGGCATAAACAGCTGATATCTTTGCTGAGGTTGAAGCTGTCAGAACATGGAAGAGGTGGAAGCGTCTCAGGCCCATTAAACTATGCAGTTGATAGGTCACATTCCTCATTAATTTGGAAAATCAAGTATTAGAACCCGAGAGGCATCCACAACACATTCATGATACACAGTCACATACTCGCATTTTGAATGGGAAGCGCCCCTTTTCTTTTCGTCCTTTGGTCGTGTGAATAATAAGCTGGCGTGCAGCCATTATAGCCTATTGTTTTAGTATTTTGTCAAAGTTCGCCATTTTTTGTTCCCGGCAACAATTGTTATTGGTGACATCAAGGAATTAAAGAAAAATCAGAGTGGGAAATGTTGTATTCATATTTCTCAATTTTCATGTTGCATTTTTTTCTTTCCCTCAATGGAAACCTTTTACAGGAAATACTTGAGAAATCAGAATGAGCGTATCGAGCTTCTCCTCGTTTATTCATCAGAATAAACCTGCCAATGGTGAAGCAAAAGCCACTGTGGAACTAGACTTGAAGCAGAGATGGCATTAAACTTGCAAATCGAGAGGCAGGAGTAATTTGTCCATCTCCCTCTCCGGGAGGAAGAATTTGCAGATTTTGCAATGGGTACCCAGAAACATGGCAGGTAGGCATCAGATTCTAATAGGTTTCAGTATGCAGAATATAAATACATCTAGGATACTTAAACTACGCACAATTGACAATCTTCCCAAAGGTGAGCAACACAAATCACAACTCTAGAATCAAATATGAGACTTGTTCTTCCTACAGAAAAGATTTACTGTTCCAAATAGGCAGTTCTACATCAGGTAATATCTCCCATATCCTCCTTTATTCAGGGTTAACTCACAACAGAGTGCACAAAATTGCGCAGAACCAACAAATGCATTACAAATTTAGAGAGCAAAATCAAGAAGATTGGAAATATTATTCCAAAGGAGAAAAACAAAGCATGACACCAGTATATCACAAAACTATCTCCTTGTCACTTGAGTTTTGTAAACAGCTTCGGGGCAACCTGGATTCCAGAAACCAGCATGGAAAGTAACATCAGAAGATGCAAAGCCAAGATATATGCTTTCAAGATCTTAAGAGTAATACTTACACATTTGTCAACGCAAGACCAATAATCGAAATACTGCCCCGTGCAATGCTTGTGCCCAGTTTCATCACCTTGAATCCTCTTGACACACGCCTAAAAAGGCAGCACAAAAACATATAATAAACAAAGGTCCCAACAATGACAACATATAAGTTGAAAGTATCTAGGAAAACATCCATAATCACACAATTCGTAACAGTACAACATGAATAGTTTTAAGCAGAACCAGTAATCCCACAAGAAAGTAACTGGATCAACCAAAATTCTGTATGTCATGGAGGGAACCCAAGCAAAATTCATACCAAGAAGAAGCATAAGATAGCTGCCAGCATATAAAATCCACACATAACCCTCTGTAATTCTTATGACAAGATAACTATTATCTTAATACCAAAAATTCTCATCTTTTTACGCAAAACAAAGATATCTAATGCTGGTACCACCAGAGGAAGGCGCCAGGAAATCTCAAGACTAAACACACCTAATTCTGCTTAATGAAAATGCTAGAGAAGTGAGAACCATGTCAAATTCACCACTAACCCTTCACTACCAGATTTGTCTGGCCACATTTAAACGGTATCTTCAACACAGAAACTGCTATTACATACCTGATAGTTGAGTAAAGGTTTCACACACTTGGGCTTGCAAGACTCTTCAAGAAACTTCTTTGGATCAACAGGTTCATCATCCGCCCTAGATTTCAAAACAAAACAAAACAAAATGAGAACAAACAAAACACGAACAACTTTGCAGTCTGTACATAGCCCTCAATTTAAAAAAACCCAACATGCACAACACAACACAACACAACACTACAACTACAACTAAACCAGAGCTAAATAATATAGCATGAAAAATACATAGCAAGATCTTTGACAAAATTAATACTAAGGAAGTTTTTTTCTATTAGATAATTCAAAAAGAGTAACGCTTTCCTTTTGACACAGCCCACTCTAGCTCTCAAGTAATGTGCATTTCTATACTCTTATCAACACAGGAGGGATTGAAGAAGAACAAAATGGATGTGAAAGAAACAAAACTAACACTTACATAGCTAGAGTGAAATTAACGCGAGTTAGGAATTCAGCGAAGAGGATCCCGCCACGTCAGCAGCACCTGGTGAATTAACAGGAAAAATCACAATACCCAAGGAATCAGTTATACCGTGCTTATGCTATATGCCATCTAAAAATAATAACGAAAAAAAAAAGCATCTTCACTACAGGAACAACCGAACCAGAATAAAAGAATCAGGCAAGAAAGAGGGGAAAAAACCCTAGATTTGCAGATCCCAAGAAACTGATTCAAACCAAAACTGGTAAATAGCGAAAATGAGGGGGCGATTAGCTTTACCTGTAAATGAGAGTCAAGCACAGGGACAGAGCTTCTAGGTCTTTGGGAACTGAAATGAACGAGAGTTTGTTTTGTATATAAGCGAGCGCAGCGTTTTGCTGTGTGTCCGTTTTTGGTACCATCAAGGCAACGACATTTGGGCTTTGAGGCCCGAATTTCTGGCCCAACATCTTTTTCAATTTTTTTCTCGGGCCTGCTTAAGCGCTTCTACGATTAAATTAGCCCATGAATCTCACAACGGGAGGAAAAAAAAAAAGAATAGAGGGTGAGGGTGTCAAACATTTGACTAAGACTATGTTGAGGCAAAAACGACGTAGTTTCTTCTTCTTTCTTGAGGATTAAACTACGTAATTTCTTTATTAGCTCATTACATTGACATCATAAGTTCGATCAATTCCTAGGTCATGACTAACGGGAAGGAATATGGAAGTTTCCACTCCTTTAAAGTTCCACAATGTAAAAGCAAAAAATCCAAAATTTTATTAAGAATAACTTGACATAGCACAAAAAAAAAGTGCAGAGTTCTAAGGAAGAGAACCAAGGCAGTAGTGTTTCTACCAATGGGCTTGTAGCTCATTGGCACTCTTGTGTCAAAAGCATAAGAGGGGTGAGGTCTCGGGTTCGAGTCTCACTCTCCTCGACTAGTATAAAAAAAAAAAAAAGGCAGTAGTGTTTCTGGTGCCAAATGAAAACAACTGCAAATGATTCAAATCTAAGACTAGAAATGTATTCGTTACTTGAGCTTTGAAAACAGCTTCGGTGCAACCTGCATTTCACAAAAGAAGCACATGATATGATGATAACAGGGATAGTATATGAGGGGATCAGTAGTCTTTCCTGCGATGATGAAAAGTAATACTCACAACTTTGTCAATGCAATTCCAGTAATCAAAATACTGTCCAGTGCAGTGCCTGTCGCCGTGCTCGCCCTTCCCCTCGCCTTCTTCAACCCTCTTTACACATGCCTAGCGCAAAGTAGACATTACACAAGAAAAATGAACATACAAAGACTTTTGCGGTATATTTATTCCATCATCAGGCAAAATTTATCATGGAATTTCTCTTCTACAATTGTCATCATAGGCATCCATCAATCAGCCCAGAGTTGTTAGCACTTGAGAACCAAACCTTACAGGTTCGAAACCGTGCAGGTTAATGAAAAGAACCATGGAACTAAATGTTAACTTTCCAAACCATGTGGAGAATGGGAAATAAGTTTGGTAACATAGCATGTTTATCTCCTCCTACTTAAAACATGGTTGGACCTAGCACATTGTATCTCTGATAAAACATCAATTATGCATTTGCTTAGTTCTCTTGCTTCCCACCTTTCTATTTCTAAGCACCATACTTATGTTAGTATAGAAGGCATCAGATGTCCTTGTTGTGGAATAAGATACTGATCGTAAGGTTTCTAGCTCAATCCGAACCACCTCAATCTCTGTGTCTGTGAATTGGGAAATGTAAATTAGTGCATCTCCATAGGTTTTCCTGGAGCGTGTATTCTGAGTTCAATTTCTCTCCATGAATACAGGGAAAACCAATGTAGAAGCTAATATATCTAACCAATACTTATTCTTTGTCGCATTGCTTTCATGCCTGCTCGTGAAATCCAACCAACACTCAAACTAACAAACAAGTTCCAAAGAAGCAAGAGAATTCCAATTGCTAAATACACACCTGATATTCAAGCAAGGGTTTCACACACTTGGGCTGGCTAGCCTCTTCGAGGTGCCTCTTCGGATCAATAAGTTCCTCGTCCGCCCTACAATATTGAGATAGATACACAAAGGGAAAAAGATAGATTATACATCGAGAGACAGACAATTACCATATATAGCAAGCCAAACACATAGTAGGCGCAAATATGACACACACCCTGGCTCAAATCTAGACTCCATTAATATCGATGATCAATAGGCACTGAAATGCAGAGAAAGCAAGACCGCACACCCTTCAGCACAGATTTCATATTTACGGTAGTCTATAATGTTAGCCTTACTCATGCCATGGCATGGTATGATCTTTTACGTAATCAAAAACCCAGCTTCAGTTTGATCCATTTACCATCTACTGGCGGCATTTCCTCGTTAATTGGCCTCATACTTAAACCACATTTTGGAAGGAAATGAACTAAAATTTTGCATATATCCATAGAAGGAAGAAACTCTTACATAGCAAGCAAAAGGGAAGACAACAATTCAGGAGAATGGAGTTTGCGCACCTGTCAACATTTACATTAAATCACAAAACCAACACGTCAGGTTCTATCTCAGGCTAATAATATACCAATAAAAAGGAAAAACAAACCAGAAAAAAATTGATAGTAAACTGGCAAACAATGGGACATAAAATGAGACCCAGACCACAAGTCCTGGGATTTGGAGATTGAAATCCAAGAAAATTGTAAGGAATGGGTTAAGGAAAGAACAGAAGATGTTTGAATTTACCTCTGTTAATCTGGCAGTAGAGAGAAGCCAATCCACTTTAGTTAGATCAGGTGAGTTAGTTAAGAACAGAAGCTGAACTGTTTTTTAGTTTTCCGGGATTTTGTTCGTTCAGTTGCGAACCACGCGCAGGTGTACTAAGACTATAAGCCCATTTTTTTGGGCCTGAATTCCTTGCCTGAGTTCGGCTGCTTTTAGCTAAGCAGAAAAATGATAATGGTGATCAGATGAGCCCATGTCAGGCCCAATTATTGCTACAATTTTCTTTCCTATGTCTAAACCATTACATTTTTTAAAAAAAAAAAATCCAATCAAACATAGCTTAAATAGATTAAAGAACTATATATGAATACATAACACACTAAGTCTTCAACCATGGTTAGGGGTTATAATAAGCAAGTTTGTGGTTGAATTAGAGCTAAAGACATCCAATTTGGGGTTATGTTCTAAATTGTTATAACATAACTAATGTGAGGTTGGTCCAAGTAGTAAGTCATTTGGTTTCACTGAAGAGAGAATTCTAGTTTGAATCTTCATGTGTGTAAAAATTCCTATTAGGATACTCACTCACCAAGTGTGTGACTGGGTCGAATCTGGATTAGTTGGAGTAAAGCTCTGGATATCTTTTAGGAAAATTAAAAAAAAACTAATAACATACATAAAAAATGCGAAAATTTTGTTTTTTTAAAAAAATTAAACTACTGTATTCAGACTTTCAATCTTCTTTTTTAATCGAGTTCCTAAACTTGACCATAGACCACCGTCAATAAATGTGTCCAATGTCACTAACTGATTGGATTGGCGCGACTCTTTGTAGACTAAATCACGTGTTAATTTAATACAAGTTTTAATTAAACTAGCACTCGTCTCAACTAACATCAAGTGGAAGAGGAATCAGTTTCTTCGATATTCACAAGTTTAGGCGTTGGCGACAAAATTCGGGAGGTGTATGCTGTTTTCGTCGTTCCACTTTTGGTCACTAACAAAAAAACATAACCCGATCATTTTCTCATTAATAGTAGTTACTTAGAAACTTTTTTTATTTTTTATCTGAAAGTTCTAGATGCTTGATAATTATATACCATGAACAAAATAAGCCAATTATATACCTGCTTCAGTTTCATTTCTCCACCTTTTTTCTTTCCAAACAAGATGAGAGATTTCTAAATTCTTCTCCCCACATCACATTCTCTCCATTTTCTTTCCCCTCTCATTTGTTTCCCAAACTTAGCCTAAACGGGGAGCGGTGGAAACGAAGAAGGGACATGCATGACACAACACAAACTCGTGGTGTATCTGCAAAGGATGTTATAAAAACACCTACCATATTAAAAACCTAATGATTTTTTTATTATAGAACATTTCGGCAACTGTCCAGTTCATAATACAGCAAATACACGGACTATAAAAATGATGGCGAGCCAACGCAAATTAGAAAAAAAGGCCAAAGAATGAATAAAAAAGATGAGAAAAGGAGGAACCCAAAAGGGAAAAGAAGCAAAAGAAACCTTCAAAACTTAGGTGTAAAAGCAGGATTATGGGGGAAATGGTGGGGTCACTGCCAACCCGTCATCAAAAAAAGCAGACTTAGTTGGACAAAGAGACATTGGTCGGCTAAGAGAAGACCCCGAAGATCGCCTACCCATCTGACATCGCCGTCCTTTGCTGACGTGGGAGCCAATACATTCCACGTAGCCAACAAAAACTACCAAATCTTCGTCACAAGCCGAGTGAAGGGAAAAAGACTTGGACGGCTGTGACTTTGATTGATTCCAGTACTTATAATACAGATTCCTTTTTCTTTTGTCGTGTGTTTTTCTTTCCTATTTATCAAAATTTAAAACACAATTTCCACGGAATTGGTTCAACTGGTAAAAAATGCGAAAAACAATCTTGATTTGGAAGATTCATCCAAGAAAATTAATTATGTGATTCGGGTCGGATTTTAAATTAATCGAGAAAAAACTCTCAATTCCCGATACATAAAAGTCAAGAAAAAAGAAGCACACACAAAAAAAATATATAATAATAATTCCCACCCAAAGCGGTCTGTGCCTGTTTTTGCCTAAAAAGTGCACCAATTAGATTCCAAATATTAGTCCTACTTTTATGTTATTAACCGTGGAGGGTGGGAGATTGCTCTAGGCCACCCCATAGTTTCATGTAATTGCACCCCTCGTTTATCAGTTGAAAATTTCACCAACCAGGTTTTGGGGGGATTTACTTCCCTATTTTGGAGTCTTTTCTCATTTTTTTCTCTAACAAGTAACAAATGAAATTGTGAATTAACATGTCATAGCATTCTATCTATCATTGGAAATTTATATGGGGTGTATTAATTTTATAATAATAATCAATACAAATCACAAATACATATTTTAAAAACATAGTATATATAGAATACTTCTTTACTGGTCTCTGTAGTGGTGACGTGAGGAGTCATTCTTTGAGTTAGATACTTCCTGGGATGGAATGTTTCTGCTATTGGTGGTGTAGTTCAAGTTACAATATGTAAATGCATAGGGAGTTTTATTTATAAGATAGTTCATTATTTTATTATCTAACCGTCACAAAGTTTTTCTCTGGAATTATATGACATGCTAGAAAAATCACCATAGAATACCTCCTTACTGGTCTCTGTAGTGGTGTTGGTGATCAATGTTTCTGCTACTAGTAGTATAGTTCAAGTTACAACATGTAGTTCAAGTTACAACATGTGATTGCATAGGAAGTTTTATTTATAAGATAGTTCCTTACTCTATTATCATAACTGAGGTCCAAACGATTCATGATAGCTTCTTGTTAATAATAGAATAGTAGAGCATGATTTTATCTAGGTGATTATTGAATCATACAATCTAAAAGCAGTATAAGTTCTTAATGGACAACTTTCAAACCAGCTTCAATTCCATTATCTGATCGTCGATGTTAGACTTTTGATTAGCAATTTTAACAAAATTAACTTTCAATATTACCCTTCAAACGCAAACCAGGTGGTTGACAGTTTAGCAAAGATGACATTAACAACTCGCGACTACATGAACCTAGGAATATTTTATGTACTTTACATGTTGATTCTATCTCTTCATAGTGTAACTTAAAGTTTTCTTAGGTTCACTTTATATGAAAATAAAAAAACAGTAAAGGGTTCCAGTAACAATTATAAAAAATTCGAAGGACTAGTAGCGCAATTTTCCCATTATAACCGTCGAGGAGGGTCCAAGTCCAACTCAGCCCAGCAGCCAAACAGCGGTGAATTTGGGTCTCATTTCACTCGCATTTCGCTCTCCTCAAAACTCTCTTCTGTTGCACTATAAAAACACTCACTACGCAAACCCACTCCTTCAATTTCCAGCTCTACTCTGCCAAAAACCCTTTGCTCGCACTCCAAGGCTAACGTCACCTAATCCCCTCCCTCCCTCTTTTTTTCACAAAACTAATCCAGGTAGCTATCGTTAGATCTCTATAGTTTTTTTTCTTTTTAAATAATTCTATGTGTTTTTTCTTTTAATTTAATTTGTTCTGTTATTTTGATCTAACTTTTGTTATTAACCGTTGCATGCTAGAGATTCAGATTCTCATGAAACTGCGTTTTTTGTTGTTCGTCTTCTACTTGTTCGTTATAGCAGTAATTGATAACAAAACCCTTCGTTTGCTTTCTCGAATCCTTAGTCGTGTATCGGATCTTTAGTTTCTCTGATCTGTGGTTATTTGGTTGTTTTGGTGATGATTTTTGCAGATTATTCGTGTAAATTTTCTGAACTAGATCTAATGAGTGTTGTTCCTCTTAAAACAAATTGAAACAATATGTTCTGGAATTTACTTTGTGTTTTAAATTAAAGCTGGGTATGACTTTATGATGCTGCTCTGTTTGGAATTATGAGATGCCGGCTATTAATGTTAATAATCGAGGATTATGAGAATTGACAGATATGTATCTGTGATTGGACTGTGGATGTTGTGATGTCGATGATAGAGATAATCTAGTAAAATATGTGTATCATATAGCTTGAAGTAGTGTTTACTGGTTTGGTTAGCGTTATTTGCTTTTAGACTAATATGCCTTAATTTGACCAGGATTATAAGCGATGGCCGATGCTGAGGATATTCAACCTCTCGTTTGCGACAATGGAACTGGAATGGTGAAGGTGTGTAAATGATCCTTTTGTACTTATGATTTCTTAGGATAGCTGGTAGTCCAAGGTTGCCCCGTATTGAGACATTGATTGGATATGTCAGCTGTTTGGTTTCTTGCATGTTTATTGCACCTCAGTTGGTTTTTCTGGTCTTGATTGTATTGAAATGGAGTTGAATTATATAGGGTGGCTGGTTGATCTTAATTAGACTTGTTTTATTAGTCACTCAAATGCTAATGTATGTGAAACGTGCACAGGCTGGGTTTGCTGGAGATGATGCTCCTAGGGCAGTTTTCCCCAGTATCGTCGGTCGTCCTCGCCATACTGGTGTCATGGTCGGTATGGGACAAAAGGATGCCTATGTGGGTGATGAGGCCCAGTCCAAGAGAGGTATTCTCACTTTGAAATACCCTATTGAGCATGGCATAGTCAGCAACTGGGATGACATGGAGAAGATTTGGCATCATACCTTCTACAACGAGCTCCGAGTCGCCCCGGAAGAACACCCTGTACTTCTAACTGAAGCACCACTCAACCCTAAGGCCAACAGGGAAAAGATGACTCAGATCATGTTTGAAACCTTCAATGTGCCTGCTATGTATGTTGCCATCCAGGCCGTTCTGTCCCTCTACGCCAGTGGTCGTACCACAGGTGGGTATTCGTGATGGTTTATGGTTTGCAGTTGGTAGTTGCTAATATATGGAGTTAGCTACCTCCAAGTAATAAACGCCTGAATGATCTTTTCGTTTTGACTAGTTCACATTTTGTTTCTTTGATCATAGCCTGATTATTCTTTGGGCTTGTTAATAGGTATTGTTTTGGATTCTGGTGATGGTGTGAGCCACACTGTGCCAATTTATGAAGGATATGCTCTTCCTCATGCCATCCTTAGGTTGGACCTTGCCGGTCGGGATCTGACTGATGCATTGATGAAAATCCTCACCGAGAGAGGTTACTCTTTCACCACCACTGCCGAGCGGGAAATTGTCCGTGACATGAAGGAGAAGCTCGCTTATGTTGCTCTTGATTATGAGCAGGAGTTAGAAACTGCCAAGAGCAGCTCTGCGGTAGAGAAGAGCTACGAGTTACCTGATGGACAAGTTATCACCATTGGAGCTGAGAGGTTCCGTTGCCCAGAAGTTCTATTCCAGCCATCCCTGATTGGAATGGAAGCTGCAGGGATCCACGAGACAACCTACAACTCCATCATGAAGTGCGATGTTGATATTAGGAAAGATCTTTACGGTAACATTGTGCTTAGTGGCGGATCAACCATGTTCCCTGGAATTGCTGATAGAATGAGCAAGGAAATTACTGCTCTTGCTCCTAGTAGCATGAAGATCAAGGTGGTTGCACCTCCCGAGAGAAAGTACAGTGTCTGGATTGGAGGATCTATTTTGGCCTCTCTAAGCACCTTCCAGCAGGTAATTATTTCTTCCACAACTTGTTATGCCTTTTCATTTATCTATTTATTCAAATTAAAAAGATAGATGCTTTATACTTATCAGAATTGTAATGCTGATTGACACTGAATTATTCTTGTTTATATTGATGCAGATGTGGATATCCAAGGGTGAATATGACGAGTCCGGTCCAGCTATTGTTCACAGGAAATGCTTTTGAGGCGGGTGAACAACAGGTTGGCTGCAAATCATGGTCATGGTTATTCAGTCTTTGTGTCATATGTGGGCTCCGTTTGGCTTATTTTTGAAGCTTTCATTATTGATAGAGGGAAAAGATATTGGTACAATTTGTTGCTTGCAATTTTTAAGATTGGATTTTTAGGAGCCAAATTATTGTTGGCTATCAGTATTTTGGAACTGATTGTAGTAGTAATCTTCTGATTGCTGCTCTGGTCTATCATTTTACTTTGTCTGGCCATGATCTCGTGTAAGGGGAGTCGTGTTGGTAGAGATTGATAGGGTGGACTCTTCCCCGCATCTCTTGGGGATTTTTTTGGGTCTCCGCTGTTCATATCTATTGTAACTTTTGTTGTTTGTTTTCAATTCTAGTTTGCCGGGGACGCTTTCTTGCCATTTTGTTGTCTTTTGTTTTTTATTTATTTTTTTGTTTGACGAAAGCATATATTGATATTCAAATCAGCAAGCATATAACTTCAGTCTTAGAAACATTCCCAACTTAGTAGTACAGGCCAACTATAAATTGAAAGGGAACAGGCTCGCTTTCAAAAGAATATACCGACCATTCGAGGAACTAACGTTATAAAATGGTCCAAAGCATGCCAAAACGGAGCAGAGCAGTAGGCATTGCCCAAAGTGAACATGGAGGCGCAACCTCCAACATTTCTCATGGAGTGCGGTGGCAATGCCCACTACCACTCCAACATTAGCTGCATACAGGGAGCTAAGCTCACCCATGATCCCATGCAAGCGCAAGCGCAGGACCTGTAACCCTTACAAGGCTCCACCATGATCCCGGGCAAGCGCATGACCTGCAACTCTGCAAGTGCTATCAGAATCGGACCGGACCGACCAGTCCGATTGTGTTTCCAGGAGTGTAACGGGGTTTTAAGGCAGATGGGGGGAAATCCGGATGAACCGTCCGGTTTTCACATGACCCGTTGGAACCGAAAAACCCATGGATCGGCCGGTTCACTTCCTTATATTGGAGGGATGATTTTTTTCCCCAATCCTAGATCACCTTTCACAAAATAAAACTCTATTTCTCACTCACTTTCTAGCACATTCCCAGATTAATCTCAATCTCTCCCCCTAGTTTGTCTTTGTCTTCTTCTCTACACATAACAAATTTGATGGTGGTAATAATACTATGTTGTTGGAGAAAATAACGTTGTTCAGTGTTTATGAGATCATTTTTTGGGAGGAAAACAGAAGGGTAAAAGAAAGAAGAGAGAATATTTGTATAAGTATTTGGAATGTCAATGGACAATGGGTTTTGTATGGTGGGTAAACTGGGTTTTGGAGATTACTATGTGGGGAATGGAGGATTATTATGCCTTAGGAATCCATAAATTCTTTGAACCTTTCATCCCTTTGTTCATCTTACTGACAGGGATTCATAATTGTGTTCTTTCTTTTTCGGTTTCATCGTTGAACTTGAACAAGATGAAGGCAGGAATTGTGATCTGTGAGGTTAGAATTGGATGCAATTAAGTGGCCCGCTTCCCTTATGGGCTAAACACTTAACGTCTAGTTTGCTCAACTAATGCTTGGTGACTTCGGTCATGTGAAATTTTTGTGGGCTTTAAAAATCGATAAAGAAATAAAAAGTTAATTAAAATTAGCTTTTTGTAAAAAAAGGAAAAAATATTTTATATCCTAAAAATCACTAATAATTTTCATGGACCATACTAATTGATAAAATAATTTTTGTTTTTATAGAATTTTGAAATTAGAAAAAATAAAAAAAGAATAATTGAAGTTAATTTTTTTTGAATAAAAAGACAAACATTTTATACGCTCCAAAAAGCTGAAAGTGAAAGAAATAAAGAATAATTGTTAATTTTTAATGATTTTTTTAATTTTTTTCCTGATATATTAATTTGGAATCAAGCTTTTCATGCCAAATTGCGATAAGATACTCTCTGGTTTTACGGGAGAACTTGGAGAAGACAAAGAAAATGTTGGTCCAAGTTTAGAGCGTATCAGAATCTGACAGATGCCAGCTTTCAATTTCGTGACCCAGAAGCCTCGATCATGGAATTGTTACACAGTTTTGATTATTTATAATCCTCAACATTTTTTTTTAAAAAAACATACCGCGTTTGACTAATTAAGAAGTATACAAATTCATATTTTTATGGCGCTTTTTTCTCCTCTTTTCCTTCGATTTGTTGCTTTCATCTTTTTAGTGTCTATTCTACATTCTCGAGCACCATTTGTCCAACATGTTACACTACAGATGATGAGGGAATATGTACTCTAAATAGATAGATTCGCAAATTCCTTTGCCTTATTCTTTCAAAAGAATGCCCTCCTCTACGTATACATATACATAGATAGGTATCTATACCGTTTCTTGTTTCACTAGATTTGTTTGTTAAAAAAAAAGTAGTCAACACTGAAATTTAATAAGAAAAGATGGATCACTCTAGTGAGGCTCGTAGAACTGATTTGATGACAATTACCCGCCATGTCCTTAACGAACAGTCCAAGTATCCAGAGTCTCGTGGTGATTTCACTATCTTGCTCAATCACATTGTTCTTGGCTGCAAATTTGTTTGCAATTCCGTTAGTAAGGTAATTTTCCACTGATTTCTTCTTTCTGGCATTCCGTTCGTGGATCCTTTGATCAAGGGATTGATTCTTCTTCACTGATTGATTTCCATTTCTGGTAATGGATTCTTGTCACGGTATGCAGTCAGGTCTTGCAAAACTACTAGGGCTTGCTGGTGAGACCAACGTTCAGGTTAGAGCTTTGTGTAAGAATTTGGACACGAAATGTGTTATTTGTCTTGCTTGTCTCTGTGATTTGGTCCCGTCAAATTCTAACACACCAAGATTATCAATTACAGGGCGAGCAACAAAAGAAATTGGATGTTCTCTCAAATGAAGTTTTCGTGAAAGCTTTGGTCAGCAGTGGACGAACAGTGAGTCTGTTCTTAGTAATAATTTAAACTGGTATTATTCTTTGACTGGAAAATGTGGATTGTTTAAACTTTCTTAATTTCTCAGTGCATCCTTGTTTCTGAAGAAGATGAAGAGGCCACATTCGTTGAGCCATCAAAGAGGGGAAAGTAATCCAAGATTCTTATTCTTATTACTAATTTTCATGAATTCTGATATGTACATACTAAAACTCCATGTCAATATTGAAATCTCGTTGATGTCACAGATACATTGTCGTCTTCGATCCATTGGATGGGTCATCAAACATTGACTGTGGTGTTTCTATCGGAACTGTATGGTGCTCTTCACCCTTCATTACTCTTGCAGTGAATTTCTTTTTTAGTGTTCTGAATCAGGATATTAACTACTGCCCTCTTCCATGAAGATTTTTGGGATTTACTCGGTGAAAGATATGGATAATCCAACTCTTAATGATGTTTTGCAACCCGGGAAGGACATGATAGCCGCTGGTTACTGCATGTATGGGAGTTCTTGCACGGTAGAAACAGAAACTCTGCTTGCTTTTGGTCTTATATTGTTAGAGAAAAAGACACCATTTCTTCACGTCTTTCCTACAATTTCTTGTTTTTCCAGCTTTTGTTTATTATTCAATGTATGAACATCGTGGCCTTCCTTGTTTACAAACATTTGTTTAGTAATCCTGGTATTGAACGACTAGCATTCCATTATGTGGTTCTGTTCAACTTAAGGAATAGATTTTCCTGTTCCATTATGTGCATAACTAAACTGCTACTATTGCAATTTTTGTATTGCAGCTGGTGCTTAGTACTGGAAATGGAGTGAATGGTTTTACACTAGATCCATCTCTAGGGGAATTCATACTAACCCACGTTGACATTAAGGTATGTGTTGCAAATGGACTATTTTCTGGATTGATCTTCTGGTTTGTGATCCAGGTGTACCTGGATTTCAAGTTAGTAGTTACCTCGACACTCAAAACACTGATCCACTTAAGTTTTTTAAATGTTCTGTAAGAATTTAACAGTCTAACCTGCAATTAATTTCAACCTGAAAATTGAAATCATCCAATCTGTTATTTCCAAGCAGATTCCAAAGAGAGGAAAGATCTATTCAATCAATGAAGGAAATGCCAAGAATTGGGACATGCCAACTACAAGGTTTGTTTGCCTAGAGTTTTCAGTTGCTTAATGATGCAAAATAGGTTATAACATGCTAGCCTAGCAGGTACGTTCAAAATTGTAAGTTTCCAGAAGATGGATCATCACCCAAGTCCCTGAGGTATATTGGAAGGTACTTGCTTTCTCGACCTTAGTACTTCCTTCAACAGATCAGATCCTTTTAACGTTCTTTTAACCCCTGGAGAATCCACTTCAATAGTGTTCTGTAATCTAAATGTGTATAAACACTTACAAATGCAGCATGGTTGCTGATGTTCATCGAACAATGCTTTATGGTGGAATCTTTATGTACCCTGCTGATAAGAAAAGCCAAAATGGAAAACTACGGTATTCTGATCAAACCAATAATAAACAAACCTAAACTAACTGAAATGTTACTCGACGAGGCTCGATCCTTTAACTTTGTCTGGATTTTGCTTGTTTTTTTATCGAAACAGTGTTCTCTATGAAGTTTTTCCCATGTCATTCCTGATGGAGCAGGCAGGAGGTCAAGCTTTCACCGGCAAGAAAAGGGTATTATTCTCTTGGTTTTGGATCCATTTCATTTGCTTGCTTGAAGCAAAGTTGAGTCTTTATGAAACTTTTTGTTGCTTTTGGGAGATAAAATGAGAAGTAACTGATGTTTTTCAGGCACTGGAGATAGTACCAGAGGCAATACATGAGCGGTCTCCTGTGTTCCTTGGCAGCTACGATGATGTTGAGGACATAAAAGCTATGTATGCTGCTGCTGCTGAATAAAAACCCAAGAAAGGATGAATGTGTTTGGAGTTCATGTAATAATGAATGAATAGTCACTACTTGCTACTTGCTACTTGTATGTCGAGGTGGTATACCTTAGTTAGGAGGGATAACATGGAAATCTTTGTTTGAAGGGACAAACACTCATATTTGTTTTAAGCTACTTGAAAGGTACAAAGACAACATAATCGGGATGGGGGACCAAAATTATAAATTTAATTAAATACAGGGACCAACCATTTAATTAACCAATGTCATTAACTGCCACTAGGGATGGCAATTTTTCCGGGTCTACCCGATACCCACTCGAAACCCGCTTTTATGGGTAGGGTATTACCCGACTTTGACCGGGTAAAAAGAGGGTTGGGTATTACCCGGACCCGAGTTGACCGGGTCCGGGTAGGGTCTGGGTCTGGGTAAGTGAAGCGCCCCGACACGTATTTACCGTACAGGGTAAACACGTGCCAGAACTGTTCTTACTACAGCAGCAGACAGTACATACAAAATAAAATACAATACACGCAAACCACAAATACAGTATTCGTCACCCGATCTCGGGGACCATTATTCAAGCCAACACTCCAATCTAATCAACATCAAATATAATACAGCAGCAATGACAATTCCACAATAGAAAGACAAGCAGCGGAAGACTAAAATGCAGATGCAGCGGTGTATGGATCCGGGTCAGGTGGAGAAGTAAGCAGCAGCCAGCGAACATCGTACCTGAACTACGATCAACCAAACCTACGGGATGAAACCCCGCAGGCGAGGGGTGAGTCCGAAGCGCTCACCGACGAAGGATAAACAGAGATATATTCAACTGAAATACTTTCGAAATAAGCACAACAATCTCAACAGTAAACACAACCAATCACAACACACGAAAACTACTATAAGCAACTATCCAAGACCAAAAGAATGCTTAATTACTATCTTAATACCAATTTTATCTTCCGGGCCCGTCACTGGACAAGCTAGGGTCGTACCTGGTTATTAATTAATTCCGGATGCTAGGTCTAAGAGAATCACACTACTCTTACCATACTGGAATCCACAACCCCAAACCGGATATTCCAGGTGACATTTATTTCATCATCTCAAATTAAGTTCCAATCCCATTACTCTATCATCATAACTCAACTTTTAATCATCACAAATTATTTCTCAAACTCATCCAGCCAACAATTTCTTATTTCTAAATTCTCACAATATCACAAACCAACAACACATTTCAGCAACTTCATGGCGAGTCCACATCAGTAAATAGTAACAGTAACATCAACAGTTTCCATAACAATCATATAGCAGCTAATAAACAGTTCAAGCAAACAACAAATTCATACACAGCATTTCAGGCACATATCCAAGGTTATCCATCCTCACCTTAGCCGATATCAAGTTTGGAACTGCCCAACTGACTCCAAGTCCGGCTCCTCAGGTATCAGCTCGTTATCAACTCCTATATCAAACAAATAATATGCACATATAAGATGGTATGCTCATGCTTGACTAGTACTATAATCCGTAAAAAGAAATAACTAACGCGCTAACTTGGTACTTCCCCGGGTTATTCCATTATCAACGTCGTTCACCTTTTATTCATATCCAGAATAATACTCATTTCATGCGTGTCCCCATACAATACCTACTTTGATAATACCCTTTCCTCTTTTCCTACAAATATGTACTTTCTAAAATATCTGTTAAAAATAATTATTATTTACCTTCTATATATTTCCGCATTAAATATCCTCATATGGTATATCTTATATTTCCAAAATTATTAATTACAATTACTATTACGATTATTACTATTCCTTTGATTATCTCCTCAGTTTAGTTATCCTACTATTGCTTATCACATTTTTATTCTCCTAGAACACTTTTTATTCCCAAATTATACCTATTTAATTTCTAATATATTACTTACCTAAACTTTATCCCTTTATATATTTTTTTCCAATTATTTCTTTTTTTTTCCAGAATTTAAATCCATTCCAAAAATATATTTCCCCTTTTCTTTTTCTTTTTTATTTTTAAAAAAAACTGGGCTGGGCCCGTGAATAGTGCTGGCCAGGCCTGCACAGTACCAGGCCCAGACCTCAAGCTGAGGCCTAGGCGCAGGCCTGCGTAGAAGCCCAAGCCAGGCAGCCCAAGACCCGAGCCCAGACCCTCTAAGCTAGCCCACAGCCCAACGGACCCAACCAACTAGCCGGGCCATCCTACGACCCGCGTCCCACATCCGGGTCGTCTTCCTCATCCGGGTTGCTCACCTTGAGCAGGAGGCGGCGGCGCGGTGGCGGTCGTGACACGGCGAGGCAGAGGTGCGGGGCGACGCGGCGTATGGAGGCGCGACGGAGCGAGGGCTGCGGCGGCTGTGTCGTGCGGCAGAGAGGAGAGAAAATGGGTGGATCCAGGCGGCCTGCTGTCGGATCCGACGGCTACAGCGAGGGAGGAGGGTCGGTATCGCGCTGCTGGTGCATCGACGGGGAAGCGTGAAGAGTGGCGTCGGCGGTCCTGCACGTGGTGGTGGCTGCTGGTCGCGAGCAGGTGACGGAAGGAGATGGCGCCCGGGTTCTCGGGTGGTGGCGGCGTCGGGGAAGAAAAGGAAGGTGGGGGAAGTGTTTGGTGCTCCAAACGACGGCGTATAGGCTATGTGTGTGTGGGTTGTGTTTTGTTTGTTTTTTTTTTCCTTTAACCGGTTAATTTGTAGGAAAAAATCATGGAATTTGCAGGTATGGTTGTAGGCAGAGTGAGGGTAATGAAAGGGTGCAGAAGATGGTGGTGCAGGCAAGGAATAAAAAAAAAGAAGTTCACGGGCATCACAGGAGCATGAGTTCACGAGCGTACAGGGACAAGGCGGCTGCTTTATGCAGTCGTGTCCCGTCCGGTCCAGAAAATATCAATGATACCTCCTTGATAAATTCCTAGCCCGATAATACGAGGTTAAACCTGACTTTTCTCGACATTCCTGGACCCGAAAAATTCCAACTTGGATCCAGAAATTCCGCAGAAAAATCCCGAGCGTGGGGCAGTGCTCGGTTTTGGAATTCGAAGCGTAAATTACCGTTAATTAATTAATCAAGATTAATCTTAATGGTAAATAACTTGAAAAGTAAATTTTACGATACGGTAAAAACGTAAAAATTACCCGGGCTGTTACAGCCTACCCACCTTAGAAGAATTTCGTCCCCGAAATTCACTCCGGTGGTGCGAATAGGTGTGGATACTGGGAGCGCATGTGCTCCTCAACTTCCCATGTAGACTCGTTCGCAGAGTGCTTGCTCCACTTGACCTTTACCATGGGAATGACTCGGCTCCTCAACTGTCTGGCCTCTCTGGCAAGAATCTGCTCCGACATCTCCGTATATGTAAGATCTTTTGCGACCTCAACATCTGCAGTAGTAACCACATGACTAGGATCGGATTTGTACCTCCTCAGCATGGAAACATGAAACACATCATGAATCCGGGACAACTCCTCTGGTAAGGATAGTCTGTATGCCAAGGGTCCAACCCTTTCCACAATCTCATATGGTCCAATGTACCTGGGACTCAGCTTCCCTCTTTTCCTGAATCTGATAACACCCTTCCAAGGTGCAACTCGGAGGAAAACTCTTTCTCCCACTTGGTACTCCATCTCCCGGCGATGCTTGTCAGCATAGCTCTTCTGTCGATCCTGTGCTGCTCTCATACTCTGCTTAACTACCTGAATCTTGTCAGCAGTCTGCTTAACCAAATCTGGTCCCACAATTAAGCGAAGACCTTCTTCATCCCAACATACTGGACTTCGGCATTTCCTTCCGTAAAGAGCTTCAAACGGTGGCATGCCGATGCTGGAATGATAACTGTTGTTGTAGGCGAACTCCGCTAAGGACAAATACTGATCCCAACTCCCACTGAAATTAAGAGCACAAGCCCTCAACATGTCCTCCAGCGTCTGGATAGTCCTCTCTGACTGTCTGTCGGTCTGAGGATGAAAAGCAGTACTGAAACTCAGTTACGTCCCCAAAACTGCTTGCAGACTCTTCCAGAACTGTGATGTGAATCTCGGATCTCTGTCTGAGACTATGGACTTAGGAATCCCACGTAGTCTCACAATCTCTGCAACATACTGTTTCGCCAACTTATCCAAAGTATCTGTCTGACGAATGGGAAGAAAATGGGCTGATTTTGTAAGTCGATCAACGATAACACAGATGGCATCATGCTGTCTCCGGGTCAACGGTAATCCAACCACAAAATCCATAGTGATCATCTCCCATTTCCACTCTGGCACTGGCAAAGATCTCATCTTCCCTGCTGGAGCCTGATGCTCGGCTTTCACTTGCTGACAAGTGATACACTTAGCCACATACTCGGCTACATCCTTCTTCATACGTGGCCACCAAAAATGACTCCTCAAATTCTGGTACATTTTAGTGTTTCCAGGGTGCATAGCATACGGCGTCATGTGTCCGTCTTTCAGGATCTGACTGCGTAGGTCACCAACACCGGGTACACATAAACGTTTCCCCAGCATCAATGCATTATCCTCAGCTATGCGGAACTTGTCTTCTTTCCCACTACGGACTGCTTCCTTCAGCTTGATCAAGTCAGGATCTCCATCTTGCAATTCCACAATCCAACCTCTCAAATTAGACTTGACTTCAATATGAGTCAACAAAGCTCCTGTCTCATCAACTAACAAATCGACTCCCATCTTCCTTAACTCGATGAGTGAGGACATCGAGTAAGTCGTGGAAGCATCTTCTGGTTGTCTCCGACTGAAAGCATCTGCTACAACATTAGCTTTTCCCGGGTGATACTCGATAGTACAATCATAATCATTCAGCAACTCAACCCAACATCATTGTCGCAGGTTAAGTTCCTTCTGAGTCATGATGTACTTGAGACTCTTATGATCTGTGAAGATTCGACATCTCTTCCCAAACAGATAATGTCGCCAAATCTTCAAAGCAAGGATCACTGCAGCCATCTCCAGATCATGTGTCGGGTAGTTCTTCTCATGTGGCCTCAACTGCCTCGAAGCATAGGCAATCACTCGGCCCTCTTGCATCAGAACTGCTCCCAAACCAAGGCCTGAAGCATCACAAAACAGCACATACTCCACTCCTGGCTTAGGTACTATCAAAACTGGTGCTGTTGTTAACCTCTTCTTCAGCTCATCAAAACTCTGCTGGCAGGCATCACTCCATACAAAGGCTTGATCTTTCCTCAACAGCTTGGTCATGGGACTGGCTATCAAGGAAAAACCCTCAATGAATCTCCGGTAATATCCTACAAGGCCAAGAAAACTTCTGACTTCGGGTACCGTTTTGGGCGGCTCCCACTCCAAAACAGCCTTCACTTTAGCAGGGTCAACCTTGATCCCATCCCCGGATACAACATGTCCAAGGAATGCAACTTCCTCAAGCCAAAACTCACACTTGCTGAACTTAGCATACAACTCCTTCTCTCGTAGCCTCTGTAGCACTACCCTCAGGTGCTCTTCATGTTCTTCCCTACTCTTGGAATAGATCAAGATGTCGTCGATAAAGACTACCACGAACTTATCCAAGAACTCGTTCAAGACCAAGTGCATCAAGCACATGAAAACTGCAGGTGCATTGGTCAAATCGAAAGGAACCACTGTGAACTCAAAATGCCCATACCGAGTACGGAAGGCCGTCTTCGGTATGTCCTTCTCTGCAATCTTGACCTGATGGTAGCCAGATCGAAGATCAATCTTAGAGAACACTGTAGCTCCCTGTAGCTGATCAAAGAGGTCATCAATCCTGGAAGCGGGTACTTGTTCTTCACTGTCACCTTGTTCAGCTGTCGGTATTCCACACACATCCGCAAACTACCATCCTTCTTCTTCACAAAGAGGACTGGTGATCCCCAAGGTGATGTACTGGGTCTGATGAAACCCTTCTCAAGCAACTCATCCAACTGCTTCTTCAACTCCTGGAGTTCTGTCGGTGCCATCCGATATGGTGCCATTGAGATAGGTGTCACTCCTGGTATCAAATCGATGGTATACTCGACTTCCCTGTCAGGTGGCAATCCTGGCAGATCCTCTGGAAACACATCTGGGAACTCCCTCACAACTAGAATGTCCCCCAAAACTGGAGTCTGAACTTCTTCGCCCTTGACATGGGTCAACAAAGCATCTGGATCCAATGGCTTCATTTCCACATCCTGGTGAGCAGAGATACTACATGTAGCAGCAGCTCTCCCAATACTTGTCAACAAGATCTTATGTCCAGCTTCGGAAGTCAACAGCACTTCCTTGGTGCGACAGTTCACCATGGCACTGTACTTGGACAGCCAATCCATTCCCAAGATGATGTCGAAACCTCCCATATTCATCACAACCAACCGTGCAGGAAATATGTAACGCCCCGAATTTGTAATTACTATAATTTTTTAAAAAAATTTTTAAAATAATTTTCCAGTTTTGCCCTTATGGAAAAACTTAACTAAAATTTTGGCCTGTGAGTTTAATTTTTACTTTGCGTTATATAAATTGAACCCTAAAGCAAGTGTCCACTCTAATTTAAAGATTTATTTCATCTATGAGGTCATACCTTAGAAATAGAATAAAATTATTTCTATGTATTAAACACAGGTTGCGTTGTAGTTTTAACCAAAGTGACGTAGTTTTGGTGAGTTTGGGCATAAAACATACAAAGGCTTGCGTTTTGGGTTTTGGGAGGAAGGGAAGGCTAATTGTTGAAACGACATCATTTTTGTGGAATTTTGTGGAACCTAGGGTTTGACCAATGTATATAATCCATTCTTTTCTACCTCTCCCCTTTTTCCACCCATTCCCGAAAACTACTACCTCTCTCTCCTCATCCTTTTTCTTTTTTTCTTTTCTTCATTCCCTTCATGCCATCCTCTCCTTCTCCCCTCAAACCCACTTTTCTCTTGGTCTCTCTAATTGGGTTTTGTGATTTTGGTCTTAGGAAGAAGGCAGATTGGCCATGGGTTGATGATAGTAATGGTTATCGTAGTTGTGGTACTGTAACGTTGGGTTTTGATGGGTAAGCCCCGTTACCACCTCTTCTTCCATCGTGTGCTTCTGTTGCTAGTTGATTGGGACTTGATTATTGAGTTCTTATTTGTTTGCATAACTGGTTAATGGTGGCGAGGTGGTGTTGCTTATATTGGATTGGGTAGACTAGGGTATGAGTTTCTATTGTTGTTTCTGGGTTCGTCCGTGATGTGCTGGAAGGGAAGGGCTACTTTGAAATTGTTGTGGTGCTAACAGTACTGGCATTGAATGCAAACCCATTCAAGTTATTAACTAGGTAAGGTCAAGACCTTTTTCTTCTACTCGTTGTTTGGTTGTATTTGATTTGTGGTCATGCTTTATGGATAGACCACTTAGTTGGAACTAATTAAAATTAGTAGTATGCCACGTGTAGGTAAGAAGAGAAGCTGGTGGGAAGAATGAATACTAATAAACTTATTCCTTTTCATTAAAATTGGGATATGAACCGTTCTTTTTAAAATTTGACTTATTAAATGCTTTGTAATAAGCTTATGGTATTATTGTGTGGGCTGGAAGCAATATAACGGCTTAGGGTCGAATTGTTGCATGATTATTGACCTCTGGTTGAATTTTTAGCCAATTATAACAGATTTAAGGGACTAGTCAATTTGGGGAAGAAAATATAATTAATTCAATTAATTAGTTGCTCATATGGTTAACAGCTCATATATGTTTTAAATAGATTAATCAAATTGGTCCCATGAAGTCGTGGGGTGTACATATTTGTGCTTTAGCCAAGCTTTAGAACAAAATGATATTGGAAAGTCATGCAAATCAAGTTGAAACCCTCTGGTCTATTACATTAAAATCTGATGCGGCATTGTCTTGGTTGATGACATGTCTTTTATAAAATAATTAAATAATAAATGAAGATTTGTACCAGGTCCATTAGTGCATTTCACGTGGGTACAAAGTGATTGAACTAAGTTCTCTTAATTAATCATGACCTTATGGATTTGCTGTGCTAGGAGGTTGACACTCACTAGTAATTTTTTTTATTTATGATGCGAGTTGGCATGGATTTCATGCATGAACATTTTGTTGTTATATCATATGTGACGGTGGTGGTTATAATTATAGGAAATGACAAAGTAGATTGGACAGTAGCTTGCAAGGCAATCTTATAGTTCAGGTGAGGACTTATAAACCTTTGTATGCATTACTGCCTACAATGCTCGGTTAACTGTCTTGTTACATAAGTGGTATTAATTGTTGGTCTTGAATGCTGTATGCATGCTTGTTTGATGTGCTTATGTTGCTATCTGCGAGTGTACTATGTTGGTGATATCTCTGATGCAGTGTGCATGATTTGTGAACTGTGTACCAGT
>JAKUCV010004287.1:0-20743 GCA_028386065.3 Turnera subulata
TAGGCAGTGGCTGCCTAACTTTGTTGAAGTGGTTGGCCAACCTTTGTTGAATAACAAAGTTAGGCAACCTAATTTTTGCCTAATTTTTTCAACTTGTTTTGCCTATAAATAGGCATTGATTCTAAATGTTTCATCATCCCATCTTCACATAGAATTGTGAAAGAAAGAAAGAAGAGAAGAGAGAGTGAGGGAGAGAGAGAGTAATTGTGAGGAAGAAAAATATTTCTCAATATTTTTCTTATCCTCTCTTAAAATTAGGGAGTGTCAAAATAGTGAGAAAAATACTTTTGGGGTATTTTTGGGAAACACTTGGGAAACACCTTGTGGGACATTATTTTGGGTAGACTCTAGGTTTTATTATGCCCATATTATTAGGGAAGTCTCTCTTGTAAGCCTATTATTTTTATAGTGGAAGTTCTATGGGATCGTGATTGTGGACGTAGCCCAAAAGTTTTGGGTGAACCACGTTAAATTCTGTGTGCCATTTATCTTGGTTGATCATTATTCCGCAAGATAGTACCATCGGGACCCAACAAATTCAAATATCAGCGATTGTGGGACTGTGTTTTTGAGAATTGTTCATGAAAGAGTTGATGTCAGCATTAGTCTCTGTGGGTTATTTACCTTTTCTGGTACTGTATATCCATAATCCAAAAACATTTCCAATCTAATGAAACCACTAAAGCTGTCAATAAGAAAATTTTTGTTCATGAGAAATACTATTGATTTTCATTTAAGCCTATTTCGCAATCTGTTGTATTGTTGGAGTTTAATTTTTGTGTATTGTCTGTTTCTTTTATGGGCAAGATAACACGTAGGAACGAGGAGATGACACCTTATGTTGCGGGAATGAAGGGAAACTATATTTTCGAAGGATTTTTTTAGTATTGCTGCAAATGCTTCTATCAAGGTTCGGATATTTGCCTTCCTGCTAATTGGGTTGATTTAATTTTTTTTTTGGATTATTTGGCTTATATAAAGATTTTAGCTCCAGTTTAATATGTAGTTTAAATCAATGTAACACCTTACTACACACACTACTTAGGCATTGGCTTACATGAAGTCAATTAACCTTGTTGGGGTTCAACAAAAAGGCCAGAATTCAATTGCCTTGGAACAGGTAAAGTGACGAAATCGTTTAAGCAAGTTTGAAGTTTCAATTTCATTATAGATTTGTCGTTTCAGCCTAAATGCTTTCTTGCAGTTTCTGGCATTTTGATGGCTCAGAGAATCACGTTGGTGTTGGAGAGTTACTTGAGTTGAAATCTAGTCAGAATCTTTGACATGAACACACCAAGGTCATTGACAACGGACGTGAGCTAGAATCCAGATTCAGATGCATCTCAAAACATTAAGGTTACACTATAGGTTTCTTGTTGATAGTTTTACAGGTACTTACCGAGTTCTCAGATATGATAAACTATGTTCTAATGGAAGAATTTTGGAGCTTGATAAAGCAGATTTTTTGTTCTTTTTCTATTTTAAGAAAAGGTTTCGAAACCCTTATAATTTACGTATTTATTTAAACTTGTAACAGTCTGGATAAGCTGAGACCTGGAATGCAACAAGCTATTGCGGTTAAGAAGGCGATTCTTAGTCAAGGAAGTGCTGCAATAACCAAAATGAAAGGAAGTTCGGGTGCTATCAAAAGTAAAAGGAAGTTCCTGTGGGTAAAGCTTGAGGATTCAGCGGACGCAAAGCTGTTGGGATATCCACAGGCCTTGATTAGATTCTGCTATTTTCTCGTGGATGCTTTGAGAGAGAAAGGAGCTATAGCAAAGCCAATGCTTTGTGCTTGCTTATCGCAAGAACAAAACAAGATGTTGATTGTTGGGGTTTGTGGAAAGCTACGACAAGGTGCGGTTGAAGGAAATGCATTTGGCATTGCATTCAGAAAAGCAGCCAAGGAGATTGGAGCTCACTTCTTCACGAGTCGTTCGAACCTTCATGGATTGTTTTAGAAAACAGTGCAGTCAACAATTTTATGGTAAGATTAACTGACAAGCTATGACATAGTACTCTGTTCCTTATCCAGTTGTACCTCCTCCTTGAGCCTTGTTGTGTTGTTCTCTGAAGAGGGCCTTTCTGTATCTTAGGATTTCTTTTCATAGTATGTCTAAATGACTCATAAATGTGAAATCAATTTGATTTTCATTCATTTAGTGTAATTCTGCTCTTAGGGAACTATGCACCACTGGCATAATTATCTCCTTCACCATCTGCACAGTCGGCTAGATTTGCTCACTGTAGATATGCAGAATCTCTGTACTGTCAGTGTTAATGACGCAAACTTGAAGATGATTCAGTTAAATGTCTTAGTAATAACTGTTGCCTTTTAAGCAGTGATAAACTGGTAAGTTAATCGCTTTGTCTTAGAAATATTTAAGTTGGTACTAGGTCATCGCTGGAATTGATAGTGAACACCTGGAAGAATGTTATTATTACCAATTCATCAAGCTAGCTTCTGGAGTAGGACAGTAAAGGAATTTTTAGTAAATCTGATTTGTTCGTCGGATTTGTCTTCTTCTCCGTCTTCTGCCTCCTGGGAATCGCTTTCTATATTATCATCATCAGCCAAGCTGGACTTGTCGTGATGAGCCTTTTCCTCTGAACCAGCATTGTTATTCAGCTGAGTCATGGGATCGTCAACCTCCAGACCCAAAACAGCATGGCTGGCGACGTGCTCTGCTACTTGTCTTCTTCTCCGTCTTCTGCCTCCTGGGAATCGCTTTCTATATTATCATCATCAGCCAAGCTGGACTTGTCGTGATGAGCCTTTTCCTCTGAACCAGCATTGTTATTCAGCTGAGTCATGGGATCGTCAACCTCCAGACCCAAAACAGCATGGCTGGCGACGTGCTCTGCTACTTGGTTGGACGCTGATGAAATTGAATCCAAAGCAGCCGCTTGACTGATACATAAATCATGATCAAGCTTCAACTTCTTCTTAGCTTCCGTGGAGGAAGAGAACGACCAGCATTGTTATCAAGCCTCCGTTGTTTTCTACTTTTGATGCAATTTTGGTCACTAATGAGTAATGAAACAACACCTTTAAGAGCAAGAAACGGACAGGAACATCAAGCTGCCAGCCAGGGGATCACTACACCATATGTGAAAATTTCTTAGATACAGGTATGCGAGCTTGCATCTGCTTGATTATGACCTTTACATTTCTTAGTTCCAATTAAAGGAATTGCAACCTGCTGCTGCATGCTAATGATCTGACAGTGAAAGCAGTCTGCTCATTAATCTAGCTAGACAATATTGTTGAAACGAAATTGTCGTTGGGGAGAACCGTAGACATGAAGTCAATACCAGTCTGTATAATCCCACCAATTAGCTAACCGATTCTGACTCTCTAGCTTGCAGAAGACGATGCTGTTGCTTCATATAACAAAGAAGTGGCGTTTGCGTTGTGAGGGTACTTACTATATGTCTGTGGATCATATATATATTATCTGAGGTACGAAATTAGGTGGGAAACGTTGTCACTCATGAGTCATGACCACCACGACGACTATTGGGGCACCTTTGAGCAGCACTGGAGGACCTATGGTTCGATTTCGGATTCTACATATGTATCGAGCTCTACGTGTTGCCTGTGACTTTGGTTCTTCGCAGCATCAGTCACCAAAATGCGCCAGAGCTCTCAGCTCTCACCCACCCTTGCAGAGGCAGAACAGGGGAGGATTGACCCTTAACAGTATTTTATTCTCACACAGCCATAAATAATATTGCATCACTTAGGCGCCACTCACGGGCTGACTATGCAAGCTTCTTCGTAGCTCCTAACTGTATGAGATCTAAAACAATCTAACAACCTAGAGCAATCAAAGGTTGGTTCTACCTGATAGCACAATTCTTCTTCTTTCCATGCAAAGATCATGTGTCGCATACATTCTGATTCATTGTTTGAATATGCAATCAGTATTCTAAATTCTTTATAAGTTTAAAAACATTAAAGTGGCGCTTGGAAGATAAATAAGTGGTGGGGTTCATCCTGCCAAACACCTAGACTCGATACTGACATTAAACAACCTTTGATTTACAAAAAACCCACACCAAGGAAACCCATAATTCAAAAAATCACAGAGGGAGGATGTCAATATACATGTGAGGTAATTCTTGGATCCTGGCACATGTCATAAAACATGCCATGCATGATTGTTTATGCATCCAACAAAAAAAATCAGAGTGTATCTTAGTAACTTCACTTTGTTTGGTCCGAATGGAATTGTGAACGACTTAAAGTAAGGCAAATCAACAAATAGGGAGTTGAAAATAATGATCCACGAAAAGAAGCATAGATGTCACTACTGTTAAACATCATCAACAATGGTTGTCCCATGAAACCGAACATCACCACAACAGAGAGACTGTTGTCAAATACAAAAATATCAAAAGCAGGATAAATATTCATCATCAGTGGAGAGGTTATACAAAAAATTTGATAAGAGATGTTAATGTTCAGGAGTGGTGAGGTTAAACATCTGGGGCAGCTGCTGCTCCTGCATATAGAAACATTACAATTAATGGCACAAGCAACCATAAGATAACAGCAAGAACTTAATCAACAAATAGGGAGGAGAAATCATAATATATCTTGGCAAGAAAAAGAAACAGCAAATTACCATAATCAATAGGTGGTTTAGGCCTAACCATCTCCACCATCAATTGATATTCATCGATGAAGTCAACAGCGTAGACAATAGCTTGATAGACTTTTTCTTTTCCATTTGGGCCATCAGATTTGTCCAACTTGTCAATGGCTGCAAAGGTGATGTAGTAACGAAACCACATGACATTTTGGAGGTTTGCTTTGAGGACTTTTTTAAACTCCAGGCGCTGCTCCTGCAAGGGCAGGTTTAATTAATCTAATACATTTTAAGAGTTTTAGGCAGCAAAATACCAAACAATAATAATAATAATAGCAACCGAAGATTCAAGAAAATCATTGGGAGATGTGAATGTGGGAGATTAATTAATTAGCACTAACAGTCTGAATCGAGTTAGCAGATTCGCAAGCACGCTCGCACATTTCTTTCAGTCTGGAACCGAAGAATTTGTCTTCCAAATTGATTGGTCGCATCACCTGGTTTTGGAGCCATAAGGGAATGCCCTTAACTTCAACGTCAAAGCCCTGGGATGAAACATGTAATGAACCGAGAAGAAATAGCATAATATATCAAACTATATATGATTAAAAAATAACAAAAAAAATCACAAGAATAATCAACAATTAAACGGAGACAAAATTTTCATGGGGGCATAAGTTACTTACACCACTCTGTGCAACATGCTCCTTAAAATCGTCATACATCTTCTTGCGACGGTCGTCTAAAGTATCTCTGATATCTTTTGCAGGTCTATCGCGTACGTGTCCTCCTTCATCTACTTCTTCGTCTCCCGAGGAATCGTCGCGAGCTATTATCTCTGAACCCGCATAGGGATCATCGTCATCAAACTCCGGACCAAGAACAGCGTCGCCGGCGGCGGACTCCGCTCCATGGTTGGACGCTGATGATGAAATTGCACCCAAGCTAGCCGCAGCCGCCGCATGATGGAGACCTTGTTCTTCATGATCAAGCTTCATCTTCTTCTTACTTTCCTCCTCCGAGGAAGGTGTTGACGATGGAAAATCAGCCATTGTTCTGAAATTCCCCTCTTTTCGAAACCCTGGCTAGTGCCACCTATGTATCTTTTTATTCTCTAACAGCAAATTGCACATAGAAATATAATACCTCATGCGGCGTCATTACCTTGTCAACTTTGGTCACTGATGAATTTTTTTTGAAACGGATGAAACTTTTAAAGTGCTAGAAATCGACAGGATCATCGAGGCTGCGTGCGTATCACACACTATTACTATGCCAAAATTTAGCCAACTGGCAGGCCAGGCTCTCTTGTATTGGCTGATTCCAGCTCTCCTTATGGCCCGGCCCAAATTTAAGCCACTGGTGTTGTTCCTAAACGGTTGGCCTGGGTGTTCGTCTTTTGCAGTACGGGGCTTCTGGCTCCATTTCATGTGCGATCTAACAAGAATTCAGAAAAAAAAAAAAACTAAGAAGAATTCAATCAAACGCAGCGTTTTAGCCCTCCTTCTTTCTGTGGTGTCCTTCTACTCTCAACTCTGCAAATCCGCCTTGGCGGCACCACACTCGCCCTTGCGACTCACTTATGTGCCCTAAAAATCATCTTCCACTTTCTCCAATCCGATTCCTGTCCGATACGCTTGTTATCCTGTTTCTTCCTTCCAGAAGATCCACAGATACACCACGGGGCCAGAGGGATTCGCATCGGGTCTTGGATTTAGGACGACCGGGGGCTGGGGCCTCGGGTTTTCGTGGTGGATAGTCACCGCCCGATCCATTTGCATAAATTGAGCAAGAGGAATGAGAGTGCTGTTGTGTGCTTTACACGGGCAGTGATGAAAAACTGGGTACGGTATGATTTTGAGGTCTCGGGTTTGTCGGATATGTGTAATTTGGATTATGTGGATCATGAGGGGGGGAGAGTGAAGAGAATAAAAGGGGGTGAGGAGGATGGAAGTGAAAGAACATCGAGGAAAAAGAGGAGGAGGGTTGATAGTGGTACAATAACTTATAACAGCAAGATCATAATCAACAGATAGGGAACAGTAAATTACCATATTCAATAAATGGTAATTTATTAAAAATTAATAATTAGAGGGGAGACAAGCGAAGGTATAAGTTTACAATTACCCAAGTCTTTTGAAGTTGCTCTACGCATTTATCATACATCTCCCTTTCATCCGGGTCTAAAGTTTCTCGGAGAGTAAGTGCAGGGCTATCAGAAATTTCGTCGTCTTCTTCTTCATCATCGTCATACCTCCTCCTGCGGATCGCTTTCTGTATTATCATCGGCCAAGGTGGACTCGTGATGAGGCTTTTCCTCTGAACCATCCTCAGTCATGGGATCGCCAACCTCTGGACCCGAAACAGCATCACCGGCGACTGTAACAGCCCGGGTAATTCTTACGTTTTTACCGTCACCGTAAAATTTATTTTTACAGTTATTTACCATTAAAATTATTCTTGAATAATTAATTAATGGTAATTTACGCTTCGGATTCCGAAACCGAGCCCTGTCCCACGCTCGGGATTTTTCTGCGGATTTTCCGGACCAAAGTTGGAATTTTTTGGGTCCAGGAATGTCGAGGAAAGTCAGGTTTAACCTCGAATTATCGGGCCAGAAATTAAGTCAAGGGGGTATTATTAATATTTTCTGGACCGCTGAAGCGCCCCGACCCGTATTTACCGTAACACAGTAAACACGTGCCGAAACTATTCATAATGATAGAACAGACAGTACAACGTGCAAATATTATTATACAACAGCAACTTTCAATACAACTGTCACCCACACTCGGGGACCATTATTCAATCCAAACACAGTGCTCTCAACAGCAGCAGATAGTATCAGTAATATACATATCACAGGAAATCAGCAATTCAGCAATATAAGCAATAGAATAGCAGCGGAAGACTTATGCACATGCATNTTTGTTATTTTATTACTTCTTTTCCTGGTTCTAACAAATTTGCAGGAAGGTTTGTGTTGTTTTTTTTTTGTTTTTGCAGGGAAGGAAGAAAAGAAGCTGGTGGTGATGTTGGTGTGAAGAGATGCAGGGAAAAGAAATTAAGTAAGCGTGCAAATTACTGGTTAATCACAAGTGTAATAGGTAGTTCACAGGCTGAATAATTGAACTTCAATTATGTAGTTACTATGCTGCATGTGAAGTGTGGCCCACCTGGACCAGAAGATACCCGGTATACCCACCTATCTTATTTCTGGTCCGATAATTCGAGAATAACCCGACTTTTTCCGAAGATTCTCGGACCCGGAAAAATCCTAACTCGGTCCGTAAAATCCGCAGAAAATTCCCGAACGTGGGGCCATGTTCGATTTCGGAATCCAATACTCAATTTACCATAATTTAATTACCCAAGATTAAAAATCAATGGTAAATTACTGTACATTAACTTAAACAGTCCCGGTAAAAATGAAATTTTTACCTGGGCTGTTACAACCGGATGGGACACGACTGCATAAAGCAGCCGCCTTGCTCCTGTGTGCACGTGAAGACCTGTCTTCACTGTGATGCCCGTGAACTTCCTCTTTTTCTTCCTTTCCTGCACCCTCTCATCATTTTCACTCTGCCTACAATCACTCTCTGCAATTCCCGTAACCTTCCCCTGCAATATAACCGATTAAAGAAAAAAAAAAACAAACACAACAACACATACCAGCGACGTCGCCGTTTCACCACCTTCCCCTTTCTACCTTTCTTTTTCTTTCTTCTTCCGTGAACCACGCCGCCACTGCCGAGAACCGCCGCACCTCCACCGCCACACTCATCGGCGTCGACCTCTCCTTCCCTGCCACGTCACGTCCGTCTTCCCTTGCAGCAGATCGGCACCGACAACGACAGGAGCCATTTCCTCACCACGGACCCGACAAGCAACCGATGGACCGCCTCCTCCCTTAGCTCGCCGATGCTGCGGCAAGTAGCGCCACCAGCCGCCTTCTCCTTTCCGCGTCGCCTTCCTCGTCGCCGACGCCTCGCCATCCGCCGCTCGTGCACTGCCGTTCGTCGCCGCCGAAGAGACCGAGGTGAGCCATCCACCAACCCATGGATGTGAGCTCGACCCATCTCACACGCCGGGCCGTGGCTCTGGGTCGGGTCGACCCGGACGCGCGCCTGGGCTGTGTGGCTGATGGGCTGGGACTAGCGGGCCGGGTTGTTGAGCCTTCGCCTGGGCTCCTGTGTGGGCCTGGGTGTGGCCTGTGTAGGGGATGGGCTTGGACTAATGGCCCAGTCTGAACCTAATAAAAAAAAAGAGAAAAGAAAATATAATTTGGGAAGTAATAACCTGGAAATAAAGATAAAATGTGAAAATAATGTTTTGGGAAATTTGGAGAAATAATATTCTGGAAATAAAAAAAATAGATATAATTTTGGGAGCAATTTGTATTCTGGAGAAAAATATAGATGCGATAAACAATAGTAGAGAAATTAAAGTGAGGAGATAATTATGGAAAAATAATAATAACAATAATAGTAATTAATAATTTTTGGAAAGTACATACTTGTAGAAATAAATATGGAAGGGGTATTATCAAAGTAGGTATTGTACTAGAACAGTATTCGGGCAAGGTATAAGTATAGTATTATTTTTAGACACTGGAAATAAATGGTGAATGACGATGATAATAGAGAGTTAACCCCCCGGGGGGGGGGGGGGGGGGGGTAACCGAGACGAGTCCGTATTTAGTTTTCGGTATATAGAAGTAGCATAACATTGCATATCACTTATGTGTGCATATTATTTGTTTGATATAGGAGTTGATAACGAGCAGATACCTGAGGAGCCGGACTTGGAGTCTGTTGGACAGTTTCATAACTGATAATCGGCTAAGGTGAGGATGGATAACCTTAGATATGTGCCTGTAGTACTGTGTTTGTTTTGTTGTTTGATTGAACTGCTGAATTGATTATCGTCTGTTATTTGATTGTTGTGGAATTTGTTGATGTTGTTGTTGGATAATGATTAGACTCGTGGATACTGTGTTGAATAGTGCTGAACTGTTAAGTTGTGATTAATTGATGTTATGAGCCTGTTGTTGAGTTGATCTGAGAAATAATCTGAAACAATGAAAAGATGGATAATTGAGAATAGAGTAAAGGAATTGGAATTGATTTTGAGATGATGATATAATTGTCACTTGGAAAGTAGAGGTACGACTAGATGGTTAGAGACTAGTTCTGTGGTGTCATGGCCGGTTGGTTGGTTGATTGGGATGTTGATCCCGGATTTGTAATATTGGGATTTTGATCCCGGATTGTTGGTATTGGGATGTTGATCCCGGATAGTGGTTAGGCCTGGCATCCAGAATTAGTTAATAACCAGGTACGACCCTAGCTTGTCCAGTGACGGGGCCCGGAAGATAAAATTGGTAATAAGAAAATAATTAAGCATTCTTTTGGTCTTGGCATAGTTGTTTATGGTAGTTTCTGGTGTTGTGATTATTTGTGCTTTCTGTTGAGATTGTTGTGTTTACTTCGAAAGTATTACAGCTGAATATATATCTCTATTTATCCTTCGTCGGTGAGCACTTCGGACTCACCCCTCGCCTGCGGGGTTTCATCCCGTAGGTTTGATTGCTTCGTAGTTCAGGTACGATGTACGTTGGCTGCTGCTTTCTTCTCCACCTGACCCGGATCCATACCCCCGCTGCATCTCATTCTAAGTCTTCCGCTGCTTGTCTTTCTATGGTGTTATTGCTGTTGTTGTTGTATTATATTTGTTGTTGTATCCTATGTCCTCTGTTGGTTAGATTGGAGTGTAATGGCTTGAATAATGGTCCCCGGGATCGGGTGACGAATATTATATTTGGGGATTGCATGTATTGTATTTTACTTTGTATGTACTGTCTGCTACTGTAGTAAGAACAGTTCTGACACGTGTTTACCCTGTACGGTAAATACGGGTCGGGGCGCTTCAGCGACGGACTCGGCTTCTTGGTTGGATGCAGCTGATGATGAAATTGCACCCAAATTAGACGCCGCTCTGCACGACGGAGACCTGGTTCATCATGATCATGCTTCATTTCTTCTTAGTTTCCTCCAAGGAGGAGGAAGGTGACCACGACCGAGAATCAGCCTCGTAACTCTCCTCTTTTCGAAACCCTAACCAGTAACAGTGTATTTACTTATTACTTTTTTTTTTATGGTTAGTATCTAATTTTTCTCTCACAGAAAATTGTAGATAGAAATCTAATACCTTATGTCGCGTCGTTACCATGTCAACTTTGGTCACTAATAAATTTTTTCTTTTTGGAACGGATGAAACACTTTAAACAACTGTATCATTACTATGCCAAAATTTCTTGGCGATACTCGGGCTTAAATAAAATAACTGTAGACCATCTGGGAGGCCAGGCTCTCTCTTATTGGCTGATTACGGCTCTCCAAATGGCACGGCCCAAATTTAAGCCACTGGTGCTATTGCTAAAAGGTGGGCCTGGTTGTTCGTCTGTTGCCGTATGGGGCTTCTGGGTCCATTGCAGCTGCGACCTGACGGCGAAGGAGTTTTTTTTTAAAAAAAAAAGAAAAAATCAGGTCATTTTAAAAATTCAAAATTTTTAAAATGAAGTCACACTCTGCAACTATTGTTGTGCTTTTATGCTGCCCAAGGAAACATTTGAGTACACCAAATTGATTAAGTCTAATTCAAGGTAAAAAATAGACTAAGACATTAAAATAACAACTTTCGGGATAGCTCATACAAGAGGATCTTACTTCCTTCAGAATAGTGTTGTTAGCTTCCCAACACCTCTCCCCGCCACCTAAGGTGGTTGAGCGACTTGTGCCACTAGAAGCTTTGCTACTATCGGTCCAATCTCGGTTTCTACCTCACTTTTTTCCCTCAGAATCTTTGTCTGGTCGCGCCCACCACCACCTTTTCTACTTCCCGAAGTATGTTTATCTTTTAGGGAAGTTTTCGTGTCCGTTTGATAGGTAGGCTTATAATTTTTCAAAACAGCCATGGTGTGCACAGTGCTTTTGTTGCAGTGTCAATTTTGGATAGAGGCAGTATTTTGAAGAAAATAGTATCTTTAGTCTCTTTCTCCAACGGAACTTCCCAACTCTCCTCGGGGTGTTCATCAGGTACACTAATTGAATAACCCTCAAACTTGAAGGATGAACACTTTGAATATTTTCTAAGTCTTTAGAAAATTTTGACCATATTTTCGAAGAGTTGCCACATCCAATTTTGGTACTTGTTTTCCATGACGGAACACCACTTACCTACTATCTTAAATCCCATAGTTCTCTTTGAGGGGTGCAGGTCATGAAGTTCCTTTCAGTCAGCCGCGACTTGCTTTTTTACTCTTCCGACAATTCTTGAGAGATGAACCCCTGCCAGGAATTCGATAGTCAATTTGGTCTCAGTTGGGTTTTCTTGTCATAAATTGTCGGATTCTTTCATTCTTAACAAACAATCAGAACTCAAGCTAATAACACACAGCATAGTTGAATACAGGGTACACACATGATGTTCGTCGTACATGTTCCTATGAACCTCGTCTAAAGTTTCTCGGAAAGGTATTGAAGGGCTATCGGAATACTCGCCGTCGTCTTCTTCTTCATCATCTACCTCCTCGGAATCGCTTCCTGTATCATCATCATCCATGGTGGACTCGTGATGAGCCTTTTCTTCTGAACCAGTATCTATATAGGCATCAGGATCTGGACCCGAAATAGCATCACCGGCGACGACGGACTCCGCTTTTCTACCACTACCAAATCAGCCATGTCGGCGATGATGAGATAGTAATATAGTCCAATTTGGAGTAGGGTAATATCTTATATAATGAAATTGTAAAATAAAAAAATAGTATATTATCTTGAGAATTAATAGAGGTTGTCCTACATTTTTGTTCATGAAAATTTGCAGATGAATGATTATCTACCGAAAGAAATAGGAATTGTCTAAACAAGGACTCCACCAAGAATCATTTTCATATGACTCCATCAAGGAAGGGGTAAAACATTCGTGAAATCAATTGATGGAGAAGAGCCTAGACTTGTGCTGGTAAACTTGCAAGAATTAACCTGGCCTTGATTGGGAATTGACATTAAACAATATTTGATTTACAGAAAACCCTACACTAAAGAAACCCATGATTCAAAGAAACACAAAACAGAGGTTTTTCAATATACATATGCGAGGTAATAATTAATTGGATCCTGACACATCACAAACAATGCCATACTTTTATTGTATATGCATCCAATAAACAAAATTCTGCATGTATCTAGGTACCTTCACTATCTGGGTTGGTATGGAATTGTGAACGACTTAACTTAATGCAATGCAACAAATCAATAGGGAGGAGAAAGTACTGATCCATCATCCATGAAATGAAGCGTACATGTCACATGAAAACCAACCTCAAACAGAGTCTGTTGTTAAATACAAAATATCAAAAGCAGCGCATAAAATGTTCAGTGGTGAGGTTATACAAAATATTTGATAAGAGATGTTCAAGAGTGGTGAGCTTAAGCATTTTGGGCAGCTGCTGTTCCTGCATATATAAACATTACATGGAAATCGACAGTGCATAATTAATGGCACAGTAACTTATAACAACAGAACGTAATCAACAGATAGGGAGGGGAAATTAATCATAATATCTTGGCAATAAAAAAGGAACAGTAAATTACCATAATCAACAGGTGGTTTAGGCCTAACCATCTCCACCCTAATATGACATTCATCGATGAAGTCAACAACAAGGACTCTAGCTTGATATAGTTTTTCAGCATAATCACCAGGAATAATTAATAATTAGTAATTAGAGGGGAGACAAGCGTAGGGTAGGTATAAGTTTACAATTACCCGAGTCTTTTGAAGTTGCTCTATGCATTTATCATACATCTTCCTCTCATCCTCGTCTAAAGTTTCTCGGACAGTAAGTGCAGCAGGGCTATCAGGAATTTCGTCGGCTTCTTCTTCATCTAACAGTGTATTTACTAATTTTTCTATGGTACGTATCTATTTTCTCTCGCAGCAAATTGGAGATAGAAAAATAATACCATATGCGGCGTCATTACGGCTCTCCGTATGGCCTGGCCCAAATTCAAGTCATTGGTGTTGTTGCTAAAAGGTGGGCCAGGGTGTTCGTCTACTGCCGAATGGGCCTTCTGGGTCAATTTCAGGTCCGACCTGACGGCGAAGGGGTTTTTCCCTTTTTTTTTCACAACCAAAATTTCCGCGCGGTCTCTCCCTCACCCTCTCTATCCCCCTTCCCTTCTTGTGTCTTCTTCTCTCATCAAATCTGGTGGATGTTATTAGAACTTAGAAGAATTCAATCAAAAGCAGCGGTTTAGCCCTCCTTACTTCTGTTGAGCAAATCCACAAACAGCTCCTGCGCATGCACATACCCGTTTCCTTCCTTGCCAATTTTAGCTCATTTTTCAATTAATAACTTCTTGTTTTAATTCAAAAATCCGTCAACTGATATCTAGTTATGGTGAGAGAGGAGTTGGTAGTGTCCTCCTTCTCACACTCGCCCTCACAACTCACTTATGTGTCCTAAAAATCATCTTCCACATTTCGAATCCAATTATCTCCAGTACGCTTGTTTTTCCGTTTTTCCTTCAAGGAGATCCACATGTACACCACGGGGCGCCTCCGTTTTTCCGCAGTGTATGTATGGAACATCCTCTGGAGATTCCTCCAGAAATCCGTGGATAGTTTCCGTTTCTTGGTTCCCCACAAGCATAACACTGATACACACCCGAGGCATCTCCCCGAAACCTTTGAGAAGGGTAAAAGCATGCATTTTAGGTGGACATTGAAGTGACACTGAAAACACATAGAGAAAGCACCTCCCCCACAACGCAGGCGACACTTCTTTCTTTAGGTGGGAAACTTTATCACTGATGACCACCACCACAACTATTGTTGGCACCTTCAAGCAGTACCGGTGGACTTGTGGTTTGATTGCGGATTCAATAAACATATGGCAAACCATGCCATACTTGATTGTATATGTATCCAATAAACAAAATCCACCGGGGTGGCATGGAATTGTCGATGACTTAAATGCAACACAAGTCTTGTACTGTGAACAACTTGAGACACACAGAACTTTACTAAAGTTCAACTGCCTTGCTAATTTAAGTTCAATCTAATAACGTGGCAGAAATCCAATCCTAATGTTCATCAAAGCAATACACAACACAGGCAAGTATACCACAAAAAATACATAATAAGCTACTAAGCTACCAACATGAGACATACCATTAACAAGGTTGAATACAAAGTACTAAAAGCAGCATAACATATTAATATTCATAAGTTAAACATATTGCAGGGGCTGAATACAAAGTACTTGAACAATTGTTGTCCCATGAAAGCCCGCATTAAATACAAAATAGCGAATGCATGTTCATAGCGGTGAAGTTAAGCAGCTGCTGTTCCTGCATACATAAAAAAATCAGCAGAAATTAATTGCCCAGACAACCCAAAATAACAGCAACAAGTAATTAATCAACGGAAAGGGAGAATGGAGAAAAATAAAATATTGGCAAGAAATAAGATATTACCATCATCAGTAGGTTCAGGCCTAACCATCTGCACCTGCTCAATATGTCTATCGCTACAGTCCATAACGCAGACCACAGCTTGGTAGGTTTTTACGGTGCCATCTGGGCCACCACTTTTGTCCAATGTGTCAATAACTTCAAAGGTGAGGTAGAAGACTGTCCACAAGCCGGATTTGGACGTGGCCTTAAGAATTTTTACAAATTCCAGGTGCCGATCCTGCATTAATTAAGACATTCATAGAGTATTGGATATATAGCAAAACCTATATATATCCTGCATTAATTAAGAAATGGCAAGAGTATTGGATAGATATATATAGCAAAACATATATCAGTAATGCTAGTATGTAATTGATTCGTGAAACTAATGTGTACAAGAATTAGAAGAGAACTAACAGTAGCTTTCTAATTGGCAACTTGGCACTTGGCAGGCTCGCTCGCACAAGGGTACTAGTAAGGACTGGAGTGCTGGTTTGTTGACGTCGACCGGAAAGTGCAACCGGAGCCATTCGGGCAAGCGGCTAACGTCAACGTAAAAGCCCTGGATCGATGGGGGTAACATATGATTACTAAACATATGATTATTAAAATTAACCCAGAAGAAAATCAGATGGATGGATAACATATCATTATTAAAATTAACCCAGAAGACAATCAGATTGATGGATAACATATGATTATTAACATTAACCCAGAAGACAATCAAACGAAATAAAATGAATCTAAATTAAAAAAAAAAAGTAGCATCATGGCAGGAATAATTAATAACTCATAATTAGAGGGAAGACAAGCGGAAGTTATAAGTTTACAATTACCCGATTCTCTTCAAGTTGCTTTACGCATCTATCATACTCATCCCTCTCATCCTCGTTTAAAGTATCTCGGAGACTAACTGCAGGGCAATCTCTAATTTCGTCGTCCGATTCGTCGGATTCGTCGTCCGATTCCTCATCATCGTCATCTACCTTCTCTTGCGGACCAGCTCACTGTATTGTCATCCTCAGTCATGTGATGGTCAACCTCCGGACCCGGAACAGCATCACCGGCGACGGACTCGGCTTCTTGGTTGGATGCAGCTGATGATGAAATTGCACCAAAATTAGACGCCGCATGATGGAGATCTGGTTCATCATGATCATGCTTCATCTTCTTTTTAGTTTCCTCCCCCGAGGAAGGTGGTAACGATGGAAAATCCATTGTTCTGAAATTCCCCTCTTTTCGAAACCCTAGCTAGTACCAGAAACCCGTGTCTATTCCTCTTACAGCGGATACTGATAAATATATGGGATTTCAAGTAAGGTACAAAACATTTCCGTGGTCTCATTGATTATAAACGCAAACAAAATCAAGATCCGGCATTTCTAATGAGCTGAAAATTCCTGTACTTTCTCCACCCATTGGTTGCACATGTGGTACTCCATGCTCCACATTAGTACAATGAATATCAATCAACCGGTTGCAATGGAATTTATTAGAGAAGATCAATAAAGGGAACCTAGAAGGACACAAGTCACACAACCAAGAATAATTTTCATATGACTCAACCTACAGAAGGGCGAAAACAATCTGTGATTGATGGGAAATAGCCTAGACTTGGACTGGATTGGTAACTGGCATTACACGACCTTTGATTTACACTAACCAAAGCTAGAGAGGTTTTCAATATCCATAAAGAGGATATCATTGGATCCTGACACATATTACAAATCATGCCATACTTAATTGTCTATGTATCAGCATTATTATGCCAAAATTTCTTGGCAATACCCGGGGTTAGCTTTCCTCTCGCTAACTGATCAGTTTGTTCATCTGAGGTTCGCGGATGAGAGGTACCAAGATTAGTATCAAAAAAAGTGGTTAGTGAGTTAGAATGGACTAGCTAACTGGTGGGAATGTGCAGACTTGAAATGACTTCATGTCTACAAAATCAAGATCCTACATTTCTCATGAGCTGCAAATTCTTGTTGCTTCTCCACCCACTGGTTACGAGATAGAAGGAATTTAAATCAAAAGAAAAAGAAAAAGCATCAACACAGGAACAAGCAATAATTAAACGGGAGACTAAGTTTAAACACGAAGGTATAACTATACTATACTAATCCCCAGTCTTTCGGACTTGCTTTATGCAATCATCATACACCTTCCTATGAACCTCGTCTAAAGTTTCTCTGAAAGGTATTGAATAGCTGTTGGACTTGTCTGAATCAGACTTTTCTTGTGAACAAGCATCATAGTCATTCTCCTCCCCATCAGTTATGGGATCGGCAACCTCCGGAGCACCTTCATGGTCGCATGCTATGATGAAAGTGCACCAAAATTAACTGCCAGAGCATGATGGAGACCTGGTTCATCATTCCTTTTTCTTAGAGTGAATTGAGGAAGAAGTGGAACTCCAATGAGAACGTAGTCTTGCTGCATCCCCTGAAGGAGAAGGGGCTCACCTATCCTTCAAATAAGCTGGATCATCTGGAGTTAGATCGGCTGGCGTAGCTACTTAGCTAAGCTTCGTTTTCTTCTCAGCTTCCAGGGAGGAAGAGGGAGAGGGTATGTCTAAGTACCTTCACTCTCTGTGGTAGTATATAATTGTAAATGACTTAAAAGCAAGTCAAGTCCTGTATTGTGAACAACTTGAGAGACACACAGAGATCAATTTAAGTTCAATCTACTAACATAGATTGCAGAAATCCATTCCTAATGTCCTAATGTTCATCAAAACAAGTATACCACTGAAATACTCAGTAAGCTACTAAGCCGCCACACATGAGAACCAACATCAACAACAAGTTGAATACAAAGTACTAAAAACAGCACAGCATAAACAAGGTTGAATACATAGTACTAAATATGATAAATATAAATATATATAGTAAGGTTGACTACAAAGTACTAGAACAATTGTTGTCACGTGAAAGCCGACATCAAATACAAAATATCGAATGCATGTTCATCAGTTGTGGTTAAGTAGTCATCGTTCCTGCACACATAAACATTACATGTAAAAATCAGTAATAATTAATGGCCCTGACACCCCCCCAAAATAAGAGCAAAAGGCAATTAATCAACAAATAAGGGAGAATGGAGAAATATAAAATCTTGGCAAGAAATAGCATATTACCATCATCATCATCAGGAGGAGGTGGTGGTTTATAAGGCCTAACCAACTGCACCAGCATTACACATTCATCAATGGTGTCAATAACATAGACCGCAGCTTGGTAGGTTTTTTTGGTGCCATCTGGGCCACCACCGTTGTCCAACTTGTCAATACAATCGAAGGTGAGGTAGAAGCGTGGCCAGATGACATCTTGGACGCTCGCTCTGAGAACGCATTGAAATACCAGAAGATGCCGATCCTGCATTCATTAATTAGATTGTATTAGAAATTTAGCTAGCAAGACTTTTTCAAGAGAATAATATATGCATAGAAAATTAGAAATATGCAAGGATGGGTTGGGCACACTAACAGGATATTTCTGATTAGCCATTTCACAAGCACGCTTGCACATGGCGTCTAGCTTGGGCTTGAGGTGTTCTTCGTTGATATCGATTGGGTAAATCAATTGCATATAGAGCCAGTAGGGCATGTGGCTGACGTCAACATCAAAGCCCTGGATCGATCAATAATGGAACATATAATTAACTAATCGAGGAGACACAAGGAATTTAAATTAAAAGGAAGAGCATCATCACAGAAATAACTAATAATTAAACGGGAAAGACGAAGGTATAAGTTTACTATACTAATTACCCCAGTCCTTTGAATTTGCTTCACGCAATCATCATACATCTTTCCATGAACCTCGTCTAAAGTTTCTCGGAAAGGTATTGGAGGGCTATCGGAATAGCCGTCGTCGTCGTCGTCGTCGGATTCGTCTTCTTCTTCTTCTTCTTCATCATCATCTACCTCCTCCAGCGGACCGCTTCCTGTACTATCATCGGTCAAGGTGGACTTGTCTGAACCAGAGTTTCCTCGTGAACCGGCATCATAGTCTTCCTCCTCCTGATCAGTCATCGGATCGACAACGTCCGGACCCCAAACAGCATCACCGCCTTCCTGGCCGCACGCTGACAAAATTGCACCGAAATTAGCCGCCGCGTGATGGAGACCTTGTTCATCATGACCAAGCTTCATCTTCTTCTTAGTTCCCAGGGAGGGAGAGGACGATAGAGAATCAGCCATGTTTTGCAATTTCCCTCTTTTGGAAACCCTTGCTACTGGCCCTCTCGCAGCCCGATGAGAAGTATATATACTAACCACCGACCGAGTTTTTAAGTTTCCATAGACGGGCTTGGATGTGTTGGGCTTCGGCTTTAATCCAGCCCTGCGAGGCTGCTAGGCATATGTGATTGGATCTGACCGGCTTTGGTTTGAGAGTCCACTTGGTTATGGGCTATGGGCCATCAACCAATGGCCTTTCTTACTTTAGCATTATTGCGGCTTTGAGATATGATTTTGTGGAAGGTTCCATAACATAGTGGTTGCCTGAGCTTCCTGACCTTGACTCCCGCCAAGGCCACCGAGTTCAAATCCAGGTGTGGATAGATATTTAATGGGTTAGGATGGGGTAGGGATTATTTAGGATTAGTGAAAAGGGGACTCTCTTTGTAAACAAAAAAAAGCTTAGTGGCTCTCTCTCTTTGTAAAATTCCATATATACAACTTAGTCTTAGTTGCAGTTTGGTGCGTAAAGAGTTATAAAATTTATTATTCTCACTTACAAAGCTAATTCATCCCTCTTAGCTAGTTTTCTTCCTACATAAAGTAAATACATGAAATGATGTAAAAAATGATTATGCATGAATATAAAATTTGTATAAATGATTTGGGTTTCCAAAAAAACTTCAATAACGTAATATCATATATAATGAAATTGAAAAATAAAAAATATTTTATAATATCTTGAGAATTAATTAGAATTTGTTCTAATTTTTGTTCATGAAAATTTACAGATGAATGATTATCTACTGAAATTTAAATAAATAGGGATTGTCTAGTAAAGGACTCGACAAAGAATCATTTTCATATGACTCCATCAATGAAGGGGGAAAACATTCGTCAAAATAAGTATTGATGGAGAAGAGCTTAGACTTGTGCTTGTAAACTTGCAAGAATTAACCTGGCCTTGATTGGGAATTGACATTAAACAACCTTTATTTACAGAAAATCCTACACTAAAGAAACCCATGATTCAAATAAGCACAAAGAGAGGTTTTCAATATACATACATATGCGAGGTAATAATTATTTGGATCCTGACACATCACAAACAATGCCATACTCGATTGTATATGCATGCATCCAATAAATGTGGGGAAGGCCCGGCGAGATGAGAGTAGCGGAGAATTTTAATTGGTGGGCAGAAGAAAATTTTAAAATTAATTGATGATTTAAATTTCATAATTAACCTCTCATGTTTTAAATAATAATTCATAAATGAGGATATGTATGTTATTTACAAATACTGCATATCATTCTTCTTTTTTCCCTTTATTGAATTTTTTCAAACAAGTTAAGTTAAACTGGAAAGTATTGAAATAAAAAATTCATCTTTGGGTGCATACTTATATTGATTGTACTAATCTCTTCAGAAATTATGGTATTCC
>JAKUCV010004288.1:0-71499 GCA_028386065.3 Turnera subulata
TAGCTCCCACTCCCTAAGAGGTCTCCTCCACATAGAAATCCACTGCGGTTGGGAGTCAACCATTCTAAGACACTTTGAAACACAGAAGTCCTTACATGTAGATAAAGAAAAAATGCGTGGATGTAACTCCTTTAAAGAACCGCGTCCAGTCCAATTGTCATTCCAAAAAAGGACCTTCTCCCCATTACCAGCCTTAATAATTGATCCCTCCAATAGAGCCACACCGGATTGACTAAAGGAACTGCCAGACCGAACAATATCTCGCCAGGGGATAGAAGCCTTATCCAATGAAAATTGAGGACTCAAATCGGTTGATTGAAAACCACATTTGTTTTTAATTAAGGCGCATCAATCCTTCTGTACACCCTGAGTAAAGCTCCAAAGCCACTTGAACAATAGGCATTGATTCATATAGGCCACATCAATTATACCCATTCCGCCAAATTCTTTAGGCAAAGCAATGTTTTTCCATGCGACTAGACAAGCTTTCCTGTGATTATCCAAACCATTCCAAAAAAACTCCCTCTGAATGCGAATTAACTTCTTAGCAACAACAACTGGAAGTTGAAACACTGACATAAAATAGGTAGGCAATCCACTCAGAACAGACTTGATTAAGGTGACCCTCCCTCCAATAGACAAAAACTTGCCTTTCCATGCTTTCAGCTTACCTCTAAACTTATCCAATACAGGACTCCAAGAAGCAACTCGTTTCATATTGGCACCCAAAGGATAACCAAGATATTTAAAAGGAAAGTTTTCTACTCTACTATGGAGCATACCTGTGATCTCCATCACCTTCTTTTGCTTCAAACCAATCCCCACTACACTGCTCTTATAAAAATTAATGCACAAACTGGATAAAGCTTCAAAAACACGAAGGCACCTTTTGAGGTTTAGCAAGGAGTGAATATCTGCTGGAGAAAAAAGTATAGTATCATCGGCATACTGAAGGATTGAGACGTCAATGTTGTTCACTCTAACTTGTTTAATTAAACCCGTAGAGACTGCCCCAGAAAGGATGCATGGTAAACCTTCTGCAGCAAGGTTAAATAAAAAATGAGAGAGAGGATCTCCTTGCTTCAAACCTCTACCCATCATGAATTCCTCGGTGGGAGATCCATTCACCAGCACTGCAAGGGAGGAAGAAGAAAGACATTCGAGGATCCATGCACGCCACTTGACTCCAAAACCCATAGCCTCTAACACTTGCAATAGATATGACCAATCAACAGAATCATATGCTTTTTTAAAATCTAGCTTCCAAACAATGCACTCATCTTTGGCTTTCCTTAGGCTGTGGACAATTTCACTGGCGAAGAAGGCACTATCCATGATGTTTCGTCCCTCAATAAACGCAGACTGCTGATTACCCACCAAAGATGGCAATACCTGCTTGATTCTTTGAGCTAAAATCTTGGTGATTATCTTATATAACCCGTTGACAAGGGTAATAGGCCTGTAATCATCCAATGACAAGGAACCAGCTTTCTTGGCAATAAGAGATATATATCCAGAATTGGCACCCTTGGGAAATTTTGCTGTTTCAAAAAACTGCAAAGCCATATCAAAAATATCATTTTTAATCAAATGCCAACATTTTTTATAAAAAAAAAAGTTGAAGCCGTCGGGTCCGGGGGCTTTAGAGCTATCACAGCTCCAAATTGCTTCTTTCAACTCGTCCATTGTAAGTGGTCTTTCGAGATTGGCAGCATGGTCATGGCTCATTCTTCTAAACCCAATGGAACCAATACGTGGTCTTCGGTTACTACAACCAGCAAAAAGTTTAGAGAAATGCTCCTTATACTCCTTCTTGATGGAAACAGGTTCATGCACTTCACATCCATTAACCATGATATGATCAATGCTATTTTTGCGCCCCCGATTACACGCACTAATGTGAAAAAATCTGGTGTTTTGATCACCCAGTTTACACCATTTCAATCTAGCTTTCTGACGCCAAATAGACTCCTGTTGTTTGTTTTTAACTGACAATTCCACCTTGAGGTCGTTGAGTCTCATGCGTTCAGTAGGGGATAAAATTTTTACCTCAGCCATCTTGTCGAGCTCATCAATCTCTAATTGGATAAGACCAATCTTTGCATTCACATCCCCCAAAACTTCTTTATTCCACTTGGACAAAGACTTCCTAAGCCAGCTCAACTTCTTCAGCAACTTGAACTTTCCAGGGAACATATGGCATGCGTCCTCCCACATCCCTGTGATTGTCTCCAAGAATTTTGGATGTTCCCACCAAATTGATAAGAACCGAAATGGTCTTCTACCCCAAACCAATAAGTCCTGAGATAAGAGCAATGGGCAATGGTCCGAGCTCATCTTGCTGCCAGACTTCATACATAGGGAAGGAAACCAAATGCACCAATCTCCTTCAGCCAGAATTCTATCAATTCGACTTCCTGACTTTATATTGCCCCAAGTAAAGAGTCTATCTGTCAGATCGAACTCAATCAAGCAAATTCTCTGAATGAAATTTCGGAAAGCAGCAGCCCCTCTATTACAAACCCAACCACTCTTCCTCTCATCGGGAGCTAAGGTTTCATTGAAATCACCTGCCACCAGCCATGGAGCAGGGAAAGAAGTTTTAAGGCAAACCAAATCATCGAACATCTGAATGCGTTGATCAAGGTCAGAAGCACCATAGACACCACAAAGGGTAACACACTGTCGACCATGCAAAAGTTCGCCTTCAAGAATAATCCAATGTGCTGACACATTAGTTTGACTTATTTTAAAAAAATCGCAGTCCCAAATAAACAACAAACCCCCAGCCAATCCTTGAGCATCAACAGCAACAAAATCTATATTCCCTGGTCCCCAAACCTTGTGACAAAACTGAAGGTTTACGTTACAACACTTAGTTTCACAGAGAAACAAAAACTTTGCCTGTAACCTTGCCACTAAACTGCGAATATGTTCATGTTTTTTTGAAGCACTGACTCCTCTAATATTCCATGAGATAAGACTTAGCATAATAAAGAAACAGAAACTCCAACGACATGTATCAGAGAAGATCAGGCGAAAATCAGGCGACAGTCCTAGACTGCACCCAATCAAAAGCTTCCTTATCAACGAGATTCTCAACAAGTCAGTCTGTACCCTCCGGATTCAGTGACCTGTCCCAACCAATTATGTCTCCAACTCTATTAGTCTCGTGCACCTCAATAGAACTGAAAGAAACTGGAACAGACGAACTAGAGCACTCATCAATCTCTAACCGATGGTTACCCCGTTGAAAAGCCGAGTCAGAAACAGCCTCTAGGTCCTCAGGGACTGACACAACACTGCCATGGGAGGTGAGGAATTTAACTCTATTTTTCTTTCTAACATCCATATTCTGGAGTACTGCAATCACTTTCCTTTCAACAGCTTTGTCGAAATGATAGGAATTGTTTTCGCTAGCAATGGACCGGTTAGAGTTGCACCACAAAGGTGATGAAGAAGAGCTCATAGACAGACAAGGTGATACTTCACTATTTGAAAAAAGTGGCTTATAGGGAGAAGGACTTAAAAACGCAGAGTTTTGTATAGACGGAGAAAGAGGGTATGGAACTAGGGGTAGAAGTTGTGGATATTCATCACTGGATTGGGCTACGAGTTGGGTTGGGTTTGATTTAAAAGACACCTGATGGGTAAGTGAACAAGGTGGGGACTTAGAAAAAGACACTAAGGGTGACACGTGAGAAGATTGGTGTTGATGTGGCAAAGAGGGGTTAAAGGCCTGACACGAAGGTATGGTTTCAGCATTAGGAATAATACTTGATAACTCTGAAGGTATCGACTTTGAAGAGAGTGAAATGGGAGGCGTGACTGACTTGGTTGGAAGCTGAATACTTTTGCTGGCATTATTAATAATGGGGCGCAAGTTGAAAGGGTCATTGGATAAGGTGATAACTTTAGATGCTGGTTAGTCAGGGTTGGCCAGTGTGGTGGCAGTGTGACTTTTGAGACCTGGGAAGTTACCTGGTTGGGAAGTGTTACACGCGCCACCGCCGATGGTTGTGCAAGGGGTTTGGGGGGAAGACCAATCCCAGTCAATAGTATCATACTGTGTCTCCGTGATACTAATCTCGAAATTCTTGCCACCAGTCTTAGCTTTGACAACGCCATTGATAAAACCTTTGCAAGGTGTCAAAAGTAGAATCTCGGCGACGTCCATTCTATCCTTGGATTTTGTCTCTCCACTCCAATCTACTGCTGATCCAAACTTGGCTAGCACTGCTTGAAAGAACTCCCAAGACCAGGTGTGTGGTGGAGCACCTCTAACAAGAACCCAGCATAGACGATTTACCGCGGCATCACCCATCTTCCATGGCCTGAATTCACTGCATAACTGGTCAACACATTGAGGATGGTTACTAGTATAGCGGATCATATCATCCGAAGTCTGAAATTTTAGCAAGAAAGAAACGCCACCCAAAGGCACTATTTTGAAACCATTCTGCTTATCATCAGAAAAAGCATCCCTGAGCCTATTGAAAGGCATTGGGGCTTTGAGAGATGCAAAAACACATCTGTTAAGCCATGACAAAGACTCATCTCTGGGAATGAAAAGTTAGGATTGACTGTTTTGGGGCAGTTCCTGGTACTGGTGGTTATTTCCAACAGCATCCACGAACGATTTGTCTTTGAGACCCCCAAGGCTCACTGAAGGGAAATGGAGTTGAGTCTTTGCCAGACCATTCGAGTTCTCCCCGAGTTTGCAGATTTTCGATTCCTAGCAACACTTGCCTCAAGCTCTGATCCATCCACGTTCATCGAGTTGATTTTGCGTATAAGAGATTGAACATCAATATTATTCTTAAATCTGACAAACGCGAAACGGCGGCCACACTTATTCATCTTCTGAGGGACAAAAACATCCATGATGTCTCCATACTTAGACATGACCAAATGAATATCGGTTGGGGTCCATCGAAGAGGCAAATTCTCAACATAAACACTAACAACACCGTTATTCTCAATAGCGTTCTGCACGAATTTACGGCTCCACTTTGAGAAGTAGAGGGGGATAGGTTTGGTTGGGATTGTTGTGTTTAAAGGTAAAGGTGTAGGTTCTAGTTCAGTTTGATTTTTGGAGTTTGGTTGGGCACGAATAGATGCTATTGCAAAAGGTGGTGGTAAGATGCCTGAGGATGACGCATGTAGGGAGGGAAGAGAGTGGACACCTGAGGGAGGCGCTAGAGATGGTGGGAAAGGTGGAAGGTCGACGGGTAGACCCGGCGACATAGGTTGCATCTCTTAACACCTTAACACTTTGAGTGGCCAAGAGTTTCTTCTGGGAAAATCAATTTGAATTGTATGAATGGGAGTTGACAAGATCCTATGGTACGGATGTTTGGTTTGCGGGACTGATATTTTGTTATGGACTCATGTCCACATGCATTGGGACAAAATGAGAAATTTCCGTTCCTTTCAAAACACAGGGACCAATGTTTCGTTTTGTTGATGACTAAAGTCATTTATATTTGCATGTTCTTCTTCAACTCGTAAAGAAAAATCTGAATTTGTCTGCTAGGGTTGAGGGGAGAAGCATGTCCACTTAAGACTGATATGAGGTCGGAACGTTAAATGGACATGGTTTCTGAACAGATCATTCTAAAGTGCCCGATGAGCGAGCTCACCGGCAGGATACGGACAGCATTGCCTTTACAAAACATAGAGATATCCACCCAAGAACCGAAGTTCTCTCTACCCTCCAAAGAGAATGGTAGTTTGCACAAGTCTTGACCTTTGTTCATAACCCTATCAATATAGTGATATTCTGATGCCAGAGAAAATAGAAATGTCAAACGAAATATAAAAACCATACCCCCAATGAAGTCACTATAGACCGTAGCACCACCAGTAAAATTCTGGGAGGAAACAAAAAACTGAGAATAACTCAGCAATAACTCAGTGAAGTCACCGATATTGCCGAATTCTTCTTTTAGGACAACAAAACAATGAATCCTCATCCTACTACTACTTTCATGTTTGAAATGTTTCAATTCCAGTTGAAGAGTAGTAGTTATGTTCCCCATGGAAGTTATAATAGAAACTCACAAACCCACCACCACAAACTACATTATCTTCAAATCTATTGCTGCCATTCTTCTACTACTAGTAGCGACTGCATCCCAACCAGTAGTACTACTGCAAGCGAAATAATCCCGTTTGCGGCCTCTTACCTCACCAACACATTTGGGTTCAATCCAGAATCTGCTTTACGGGCTTCAAAATATCTGGGTTTTGAAACCGCTGAGCACCCCGAGTCTGTGATTAATTTGTTGAGGACGACTTATGGTTTCTCGCAAGCTGACATCTTTGAACTGGTGAAGCTACATCCTTTAATTTTTGGGTGCCGTGTTGGAACAATCAGACCCAAGATAGAGTTTCTTATCTCTAAAGGCGCTTCCTCGCCGCGGGATGTTTTGGATGTGGTGGCTCGTCATCCTAGAATTCTTCATAGAAGCTTGGAAGACGTCATAATCCCTGTTTATAACTTGGTTAAGGATTTAGGTTGTTCCGATGAAGAGTTCATAGCTGCTCTTAAGAAAGGGAGTAAGATATTTTTCAGTCGTGCCACGGACTCCGATGTCTCGGTTAGTATCAATTTCTTGCGTGGCAGTGGAGTCCCAGAATCAAATATTGCTTATGCACTGATTCGGTGGCCTGAGAAATTGGGAGGTTCTGGTAGGGTAAAAGAGGTTGTGGAGGAATTGAAAGAAATGGGCTTTGATCCTTCAAGCAAGATTTTTGTCAGGGCGTTGATAGTCAGAAGAGGGTACAACGAACCCACATGGAGAAAGAAGATTGATGTGTATATGAGCTGGGGTTTTAAAGAGGAAGAGGTATTTGGGATGTTTAAGAGAGATCCTCTGTGTATGGCCCGTTCTGAGAAGAAGATCTCTGCGGTGGTGGATTTTTTTGTTAACAAATTGGGTTGGGGGATTTCTGTTATTACAAAAGACCCACCTTTTCTTGGTCGGAGCTTGGAGAAGAGATTCATCCCCAGGGATTCTGTCATTCAATCCCTCTTGTCGAGAGGCTTGATTGAGAAGAACTCCTACTGTCCTAAAGTGTTCAAGCATAGAGATGAGGTTTTCCTGGATAGGTATGTAAACTGTTATGAGTGTGCCGATGAGTTGTTGAAGCTGTATGAGAAGGGAAGAGATGAACCATAATTGGAGGAGATGGATGGAGGAAGTGAGTGCAGCGAGTTGTGATGGAGTTGCTGTTGCAGATATATCACAGACAGACAGATTTGTGATGGATGACAATGAGAATATTATGCAGTTCCAACTGAAATCCGAGTGAAGGTAGAAATTTTTCTTATTGTGTCATGTGATCTGTTCTCGCGACTCAACTTTTCCTTTTCATTGCCCTAAAAAAAAACTTTTCCTTTTCATTCTATTTTTGGGTTAGCTTTTATCTTTTGCCTTTTAATTTCTTGAGGTCAGCTTAGTTCCTTCCCTCATCCATGTCTGTAATGCTGCTATAGAATTCATTGAGCTTACTTTTTTTTCCACCCTCCTACCTTACAGTTGAAGTTGTTCCTACTGCTTCTGTGAATCTATCTCATGTGCATATGCAGATATGGTACCGTAGAATTTATCAATCTTGCTCTCATGAGTGTGGAGCGTACTTCATAAAAGGCTAACAGAGTGAAGAGAAATTCAGATTGTTTACGGAGGTAAGGATGAAACAATTTGTTTCAATCCTTCAACTTCCACCCCTTACTTCTGGCCTTTTTGTGGTGGTATCAGAGACAGACAATTAACTTGTACTAAATTTGATTCATTTCAGCATTTTTTTGATGTGCTACTTCTTGCTTATTAACTATGCTATTGTAATGTATTATTGATACCAGAAGCTATTGGAATATACATTTGGTATTACGGGCAAATCTGAACAAAATTCAGAGTTTCGGTTGCATCCCCATTGATGGAGCAGGCTTCTTCGTGCAGCCTAAATCACTGATATTCCAAAATTGAGTTGAGGCCTCCAATGTTACGCCTCCAGATTAATTTAATTGCATCAGATGACATAGTTGCAGGATCCCCAAATTGAATATTCTGCTGGATACTAATTCCACCAAATCAGGTGATGCAATTTTCATGGTCTGGTTATGTGTACTCACAATGTCACCAAAAGCAATTTTCTACCTTATCTGTGTTTTCTAGTGCAATAAGAAGCCGGAATCTGTGCCTTCTTTCTTTCTTTTTTTTTTTTTTTGATAAACTGGGATTTCATTGGATTAATGCTGAATAGTAAGTCATCAATGAGGAGACCGTGAATACAAGGAGGATAGGATTGTATCCATACATGAGATAGTCAAATCCATCAAGAATTTTATGCTAGCTTCCACCCACTCCTGGATGTTTGAACCAATAGAACCGTGGTTAGTATTTCCCCCACACAATACACATACTTCAATGTAGGCCTGCAAGCCGCCTAGTAGACTGATGCAATCTCTTATGGGAAAGGCCCTGGACTCACTTAACCTCTCTATGGGCTCTTTGCTGTTCGGGTAGTTCTACTCTTTACGCGGAGTCTTACTCTTCATGGACTCATTTTTTGGGTAGATGAGGTTGCTGTTGGAGTAAGATGCGATTAGGCTTTTTGTGGGTCATTATTAGATATTGAAGTTCATAAAACCGAAACTATATTTCTTCTATCCTGTCCAAGATTGGTACTGCGAAAAAGGAAAAAAAAAAATGAAGGTTCCTTTTGTAATAGGCAAACAGGCGATGAATTGATACTTAGATTCTGTAAACTGCATTACATCTGATCTTCATAGCAAAGATGGATTAAAATGTTCCAAATCTTGGTTTTGTTTCGTATAAAGCTGGTTGAAGCCCAAAACCGGGACACCAAAACCTGTTCATGGGCTATATATATACAGTCCTGTCCGGTGGGTGCATCACCCATGTTGAAGCCCAGTTAAACTAAAGAAGCATGGTGGTTATTTAATTAATTTTATAATCATTTCCTCTTTTCCACTCCTCCAGAAAGAGCAGATCATTTAAAAAAAAAAATAAAATGCAAAAACAAGGAAACGTGGGGAGGAAGTAGTTTGGGCACCACGCACACACGTGCAGCGACAAAAGCCTTACACGGTCACGATTGGAGGGCATTTGGACTATTGAGTCAATAAATAAACAACAAATCAAAATCAAAATCAAACCTAAAAAAAAAAATATCCTCTTTTTCCTCCTTGTATTTTATTTGCTTATAAATAGACATATATAGACATTTCCTGTTCTCTAAGGGCTTCCTCCCGGGTCGGTTTCTCCCTCTACTAGAAACCATTTAAAGAGAGAAACAGACTCACAATCTATCTTTGACACACAAATCCGTAGAGCACCAAAACCTAATCGTAATCCCTCTTGGTTCTTAAAGCTTCATTCTTCAGGTATTTTTATCTCTTTGCTATTATTAGACTCCTCCGTATTCGTGTTGTTTGTCTTCTTTGTCGAGAACCTAAAATCGAATTCTTGATCCAAAATCGGGTTTCTCTTATTTGTTTTTCTCTATTATCAATTGGGTTTTCTTTGGTCTTTTTTGTTGTTGTGTGGATATGAAACCCATAAATGCCATTTCTTTGGGGTTGTTAGGTCTAATGTAAGCTTTGTTGCTTCTGTTTGCAGCTTTTGATTTTTTGGGGCTTTTTATTTTTGTTGATTTGGTGAAACCCTATTTGCAAGTTTTCATCTTGGCGGCGGGGGGTCAGGAATTTGGTTTGCCGGTGGAGAATATGAGCTTTCAACCCCGAAATGAGAGAAGGGATAATAGTAACAGACCAAGACCACCCCCCTCGCAATCAAACCGGCAAACGTGGGTGCCGCGAGCATCCGCCGCTGCCGCCGTAGTTGATTCGAACCTTCCACCACCGAGCTCCGGCAATGGAAGTCGTGGGAATTCCACTCACGGCCCGGCGGCTCCTCCTCGTGATCCCAGGCGGACTGGAAATGCTAATGCTTTTAGGGGACACGTGGGTCGGCCTCACTACCGGAGGCAGGAGAAGGAGAAGGGTGGAAGGGAGAGTGAAGGAGTGGAGGAAGTGAAAGACCCGAATATGCCTCAGCTCGCGCAAGAAATACAGGAGAAGCTTGCCAAGAGTTTGGTTGAGTGTATGATTTGCTATGATATGGTGAAGAGGTCTGCACCTATTTGGTCTTGCTCGAGCTGTTACTCAATTTTCCACTTGAATTGCATAAAGAAATGGGCCCGTGCACCTACCTCTGTTGATTTGACTGCCGAGAAGAATCAAGGTTTTAATTGGCGGTGTCCCGGTTGTCAATCGGTGCAGCTCACTTCGGCCAAGGAGATTCGGTATGTTTGCTTTTGTGGGAAGAGGACGGACCCGCCTTCTGATTTGTATCTGACCCCGCATTCATGTGGTGAACCATGTGGGAAGGCATTAGAGAAGGAGGCCCACGGTGGTGTTGCTGGTGGTGGGAGCAATGAGGATCTCTGTCCTCATGTTTGTGTCTTGCAGTGTCACCCGGGTCCATGTCCTCCTTGTAAGGCATTTGCACCACCGCGTTTGTGCCCTTGTGGGAAGAAAGTTATCACTACAAGATGCTCTGACCGAGCAGCTGTTCTTACTTGCGGTCAACGTTGTGATAAGCTGCTTTCATGTCAGCGTCATCGATGTGAAAAGGTTTGCCATGTTGGTCCTTGTGATCCTTGTCAGATTCTGGTCACTGCTTCATGTTTTTGCAAGAAAAAGGAGGAGGTTGTTCTGTGTGGAGACATGGCTATTAAAGGAGAAGTAAAAGCTCAAGACGGTGTCTTTTCTTGTAATTCGACTTGTGCAAAGTTGTTGGATTGTGGGAATCATGTGTGCAGTGAAATCTGTCATCCAGGCACTTGCGGGGATTGCAACTTCATGCCGGGCAGGGTCAAGTCATGCCATTGTGGAAAGACAAGCTTAAAGGATGAAAGAAAAAGCTGCTTGGACCCTATTCCAACCTGCACAAAAGTATGTGGCAAATCCCTTCCCTGTGGAATACACCAATGCAAGGAAACATGCCATGCCGGGGTTTGCTCGCCTTGTTTGGTTCTGGTCACACAAAAATGTAGGTGTGGGTCAACCTCACGAACTGTGGAATGCTTCAAAACAACTGCAGAAAATGAGCAATTTACCTGTGACAAACCTTGTGGTCGGAAGAAGAACTGTGGGAGGCACAGATGCAGTGAAAGGTGCTGCCCTCTTTCCAACTCCCACAACGTGCACTCTGGGGACTGGGATCCCCACTTTTGCCAAATGGCTTGCGGTAAGAAGCTAAGGTGTGGACAGCATGCTTGTGAGTCACTGTGTCATAGTGGCCACTGTCCTCCTTGCCTTCAAACAATTTTCACAGATTTGACCTGTGCTTGCGGAAGAACGTCAATCCCTCCTCCATTGCCTTGTGGTACTCCTCCACCTTCTTGTCAATTCCCATGCTCAGTTCCCCAGCCTTGTGGCCATCCAGCTTCTCATGGCTGCCATTTTGGAGATTGCCTTCCGTGTTCAGTTCCTATTGCCAAGGAGTGTGTTGGAGGGCATGTGGTTCTTGGTAACATACCTTGTGGGTCAAAAGATATTAGATGTAACAAACTTTGTGGTAAGACTAGGCAGTGTGGTCTACATGCATGTGCCAGAACTTGTCACCCGCCTCCATGTGATGCTTCATGGAGAGATGAACCCGGGTCTAGAGCTTCTTGTGGGCAGACATGTGGTGCGCCGAGGAGAGAGTGCAGGCATACGTGTGCTGCACTTTGTCACCCTTCCGCTCCTTGTCCCGATGTGAGGTGTGAGTTCCCTGTCACGATTTCTTGCTCTTGTGGTAGGATATCAGCTTCTGTTCCTTGTGATGCTGGAGGAAGCAATGGTGGATATGGCGCTGATACTGTTTTTGAAGCTTCCATTGCCCAAAAGTTGCCAGCAGCCTTACAACCAGTGGAATCTACTGGAAAAAGGATTCCATTTGGCCTGAGAAAGCTCATGTGCGATGATGATTGTGCAAAATTGGAGCGGAAAAGGGTTCTTGCTGATGCATTTGACATAACCCCCCCAAGCTTGGATGCTCTTCATTTTGGTGAGAATTCTGCTGTGACGGATTTGCTTGCAGATGTGTACAGGCGTGATCCAAAGTGGGTGCTTGCTGTGGAGGAAAGATGCAAGTACTTGGTGCTAGGTAAGAGCAGAGGAACCATAAGTGGTCTTAAGCTTCACGTATTTTGCCCAATGCTGAAAGATAAGAGAGATGCAGTTAGGCTAATAGCTGAGAGGTGGAAGCTTACAATCACTGCTGCTGGTTGGGAACCCAAGCGTTTCATTGTGATTCATGTTACGCCCAAGTCCAAGCCCCCACCACGTATAATTGGGGTCAAGGGTGCAACAATCTTAAGTGCCTCACATCCACCTTCTTTTGATCCTCTGGTAGACATGGATCCCAGGCTTGTTGTTTCATTTCTGGATTTGCCACGGGAGGCAGATATAAGTTCATTAGTCCTAAGATTTGGTGGTGAATGTGAACTAGTTTGGTTGAATGATAAGAATGCACTAGCTGTATTCTCTGACCCCGCTCGTGCAGCAACTGCAATGAGGAGGTTGGATCATGCGTCTGCATATCATGGGGCTGCTGTAGTTTTTCAAAATGGTGGTGCATCAGCTAGTAATGCCTGGGCAACAGCAGGGGCTGCCAAGGAAGGAGGAGCGGTAGCTTTGAAAGGCAATCCTTGGAAGAAGGTTGTAGTACAGGATTCTAGTCGGAGGGAAGACCCATGGGGTGGCGAAGAGTGGTCTACGGGTTCTGCTGATATTCAACCTTCTGCATGGAAAGGAAAGGAAGCTCCAATTGCAGCTACAGTTAACCGGTGGAGTGTTCTTGATTCTGAGATGTCTTCCAGTTCATCTGCAGCGTCTCTCAGGATGGAGGCTCCCGCAAAGCAGTTAGAGAGTCATCATCACCCGGGGTTGGAGCCAAAATTAATCACTTCCAGTTCATTGGCGCAGCCTGGAGGTATATTAAATGAAGCAGAATTGTCTGAAGTAGTTGACGATTGGGAGAAAGCTTATGACTGATATCATCTAGTTTCTCAATAGGTTTATTTTGCTTTATAAGGATTTTGACTTTAGTTGTTTGGCATTTGAGGGAATTGTTCTTCCTTGGCTTCTTCTTGTTTCAAGAAGGTCCATCACCCTTTTGATGACGGTGATGTTTTCCCATTTTCTTAAAGCCGATAGAAAAAGCTTTTGGCATTTGTCTCTACTGTATGAAAGAATACTTGGTGGTGTAAACGTGAGAATTTCATTTTAGCGGAGAAAGAATCTTTGCTCTGATCTAGGGTACTTGAGGCATTGCTATGGAGCTGCTATTTCGTATGGACACAGTCTGCTTTGTTTTAGATGTTCTGGTTCATTGGATATTTCTTTTCATTCTGGGTTTATAGCGTTAATTGCGAAGTAAAGAAATTAGGAGTCCAAGGCAAGGCTACGCCTTCAACATGTTCTCACTTCTTACACGTGATTGATGGTGGGTTTGTACCGGCTAGTTCTGGACCAGGCTTCATCGAATCTATTTCACTAGTGTAAGCTTCTGTGAAATGGCTCTAGCTCAAGTTGATCATAGACTCTAGAAAAACTCTTTTGGTTTGTCGCTGGCTGTTGTGTAATACCTTATACAAGAGGTGATAAACTTCCTAAGTTTAGCAATATGTGCAATTACAAGCTTTGAAACTGTGGTATTGCCTTGTGACTGGTGCTTCATACTTCCTGGTTTTCATACTAGATAAGTATTATAGATGTGATTTCTGGGAATTGTTTAGTATGAAGGCTGCTTATCCAATTCAATGCATATACCCAACTGTCCATAAATAAAAAATTTTGAAGAGGATAGATGAAGACTGGGAATTTCGATTCTTTTCCTCCAAGTCATGGAGGATATCCAATTGTCCATACTGGTTGTCTGTTTCCTATCAAATAATGCTCCGGCCAACTTTTTGAGGATGGTGCTCTATCCTAGTAGCCGTCAACTCCAATACAGACCCATTTCGAACTAAGAGAACCAATATGGATCCAAAATGTTTCCAATTGAACGACAAAACACAGGATATTCCTGCTTTTTCTTGGCACAGAGCAAGTCTCATCACCCTATATCCCATGTTACTTTGGACATTTACAGTAGAGAACAATCCAGACAATTCTAGTCAAATTTCCAGTATTAACGTTGTATTGAGTAAGAATGGTCTAGGCTCCAGGTCCAATATAGATGGCCTTGTAGCAGTTTAGCATCAATTGCCAAATGGCCACAAACATGACTGGTGTCTAGGAGTATTATATATCATTCAAGAAGATACTAAGGAAGATGATATCAGCTTCCTTAACCATGCAAGGCCATTTGCAAAAAAAAAAAAAAAAAAAAAAAAAAACCTGCAAGGCCAGAGAGGCCTCAATTCTTTTCGAAACTTCATTCTTCAATAATTTTTTTCTTTTTGTGCACATTTCATATGGAGCAAATTAATTGATGGAATTGAGCTGTGATCCACTCCAGCTGCCGCTAAAATCTACCAAATGTCACTTATTATCAGTACAAGGGCAGCCATGGATAGTTGGATTTATTTTCATAGGTTTAAAAATAACAGAAGAATCACGGATGATCAATCATACGCACCATTTTAACAATAAACAAATGTTTTCGACAGATAAATTTGATCCCACAGATCTTCAAAGAATCTCTAAGAACATGGTTCATCAACCCAAAAACGAAGTGGTTTTTTAGCATAATCTCGTAAGAATGGTCAGAATACTGCAATTCCATTAATTGCATAGCATGTGCTTCTGTTCCTACACGGTAAGGCAAGTGGTGTGGCTACCATGTTCTTTTCTATGACTATGTTTTTTGCACTTTCGGATTCATCCCAATATCTGCTTAGTAACGTTTGATAATGGATAGACTAGTTTGTCTCCTCTCTTGTCAAAATAAAACTAGTTGTACCAAAAATAATTTCTAATGTTTTAAAAAGATTTTTTATGCTGAAGTAATACATTGTGGCCTGATTATGATCTAATATATTAGTGTTTGGTGTTCTTGGATTGACAATGCCAATAAGTTCAAAGACAAAAGGCAGTAATGATTTTTAAATAATAGCAGTCCTTTTCAATCCGGCATTCCCTCCTACCTAGAATTTTTAAAACATTTAAGAGATCCATTATCAACCGCAATGGCAGAGAGAGAGGCATTACATAAACAGATACAAAGAGAGAAGAAACTGCAATTAAAGCCCCAATTGGCAACAACTCCCACCTAGTTTGTAACGTTTTTGCACTTGGCATTGACTATAGCTTTGTAGAATTACATATATATCTATGTGTTGTTACCTTCACTCGAGACACTAGTTATCCATCACTCAAAAGTCTAGCTTCTCCCTCTGCTGTTGAAGAAAGGTTCCTCCAGGGAGCCCCAACATGTACTCTGATGGACTTAAGGTGATTTTCTTGCTCATGCAATGCTAGAATCTTTGGTTCTTTTTTATTCTGTGTTTCTTGCCAAATCTGTTTTGTTCTTGGTTCATGTTTTTTTTTACTAGCTTGTTATTATTGTATATTGGAGCCGATCAAGGACTTGTAGGGTAGGGACTGGCTAGCTATTGCTTTGAATTTATATTCTATGGTTAGAATTGATCCACTGCCTAGATGAATTTTGAGGTTATGTAATAATTATCTGAACAATGAAAACAACAGTTATTAACAAAGTTTCTGATCTGTGTCTTCCAACCCTGCCTTCACCCACAAGGGGAAATTGTCTAGGGACAGGATGCGCAAAAAAAACTTAAGATTCAAGTGTTTGGTTCCTTATTTTACCGAGAATGCAATTTTTTTTAGTGCGTAATACTTTTGCACATAAATGTTGCAAATTTCTCTGCTGTTTCAACTGAACAATGGTGAGAGTGGGACAACTAAAGCAGTGAATATGAGGGACTTTGCCTTAAGTTCTTGATCATGAATTATAAACCTTTGCAGGTTGAGTCATGGAGGCACACAGCCATTCTTTCATTCCAGACTCTCGGTATAGTTTACGGCCGCTTAAGTACTGCTCCCTTGTATGTCTTTGGAACAATTCGTGCAGAAGAGTTCAAATCAGATGAGGCTGCATATGAATATTTCTCCTTTATTTTCTGGACTTTGACCATCATCTCTTTACTGAAGTATGCATTCATAGTATTGAAGGTTGATGACAATGGAGAAGGTACTATTATTTAGTTATTGCTGGTTCAGAGGAAGAGTTGGATTGCAACACAAAGAGCATTGTTCAATCCAGTTAATTCTTGCAGGTGGTCCTTTTGCTTTGTACTCATTACTGTGCAGGCATGCTAAGGTGGGTTTAATTCCAAATGATAGAAGCACCAACGAAGTTATGGTTCAGGAGGAGGGCAGTGCTTTCAGGAGCAAATTAGAATCAAGGGCTAGAAGAGCCCTGAAGAAACATAAAAGTAGTCACTACTTGATGCTCTTCTCAGCTGTGCTTGGTGCTTGCTTTATAATTGCAGATGGAGTGCTCACCCCATCTATTTCCGGTCTGGCATTCCTATTAATCTTTGACTCTTTGTTTGATTAAAAACCGTGATTTTAACTTTTTTTTTTCTTCTTTTTTTTACCTCACTCTTCTTCTTACATTCCAATGTTCTGTCTCTTATCAGTTTTATCAGCTTCAACAGGACTTCAACGGTCATTATCAGAAATTACATGTAAGAGATCGCATTGAACTTAATACCTCCAAGCAGTTGCATACCGTATAGTAGACTCGGATATTTACTTTGTCTGCTGTGGCTTTTTCCAGATTCGCATTCAGATAAAAGACAGGAGTCTATATCTGATGATCTTAAAAAATGTAAGTGCCCAACCATGAAAGCGTTCAGCTACTTCTATGTCGTCTTCTTTCCCTGTCAATGTTTAAGCTAAATACAAGTCTCCCTTAGTATCTTCATAAGTACTCAATGATATATGTTGTTCCAAATTTCACCACACTTTCATAGCACAGACAGTGAGGAACAGTTTGCTGCACAAATTCTTGACAATAATGGAAATTTTTGGGAAGGATAGAACATATAGCACTGATATCATCTATCTGATGTCAAAACCTTTCAAGCTTTAAATTAGTAGATTGGGAATCAGTTTGATGATAATCTTTTGTTCTGATTCTCCCTTGCTATCGCTTTAATTAATAATGATTGTCTCAATTATTTCCCTGATGGTGTACATTTTTTCAGATGTTCCAGTTCCCGTTGCATGTGTTATATTGGTATGCCTCTTCCTACTGCAGCACTATGGAACCCGTAAGATTGGGTTTGCATTTGCACCAATCATCATTATCTGGCTACTGTTTATCAGTGGGGTGAGCATATACAATATATTCCACTGGAATACTGGTATCTTCCATTCTCTCTCTCCAGTATACATCTATAGATTTGTGAAAAATATCAGCAAAAAGAGTTGGAGATCTTTGGCTAACATTCTTCTCTGTGTAGCAGGTAAGTAAACTTGGTCTTAATTTCTTGTTGTGTTTCCCCTGAGCATTCTAAACTAGTCTTTGTCATGGCTAATCACATGCTGACTATTTATTCTTCAGGGTCAGAAGCAATGTTTGCAAATTTAGGTCATTTCTCAAAGAAGTCAATCAAGGTATTGAAATAGCTAATACATCTACTGCTACGAATAATTATCGGACGAACTCTAACGAATTACAATGAACTTCCCTTTGATATCTGTGGTGCAGATCACATTTGTTTGTGTGATTTATCCGCTCTTGGTTCTATGTTATGCTGGTCAAGCTGCATTTATCTCCAGAAATTTTCTGTCACAAGATTTTAATCATCTAAGTCGATCTGTTCCTAGTAAGTTGTTTACAGATGTTTCCTTTAATTTCTCTGTCTCCTTCGCTATAGTTTGATTACCTAACATTTGGAATGCATGGAAAATCCAGAACATCTTCGCCACGTCTTCATTCTTCTATCACTTCTGGCATCTGTTGTGGGGAGCCAAGCAACCATAACAGCCACCTTCTCCATTATAAAGCAGTGCCTGGCACTTAGTTGCTTCCCAAGAACTAAAGTTATACATACATCAGATAAGCGCCATGGCCAGGTCTACATTCCTGATGTCAATTGGTTATTAATGACCCTCAGCCTCGCCATTACAATCGGTTTCAATGATCCAACGAGGATAGCAAATGCAGCAGGTATTCTTTCCCGGCAAATCCCCGTTTGTTTCAATTCTTTCTAACACAGTACTATGTGGTGATAACAGTTCAAAAGTAAATTGTTACAGGTCTTGCAATCATTTCTGGGATGATAGTTACAACCTGCCTGATGTCGCTTGTAATTGCTCTATACTGGGAGAAAAGTTTGTATGTGGCTGTATGTTTCTTAACATTCTTTGGTTTCATTGAGGCTGTCTATTTGTCAGCCTGTCTGTTAAACTTCCACAAGGGAGCTTGGTTTCTAGTAGTTCTTGTGGCATCATCCTTCACAATGATGCTTTCATGGCATTATGGAACTATGAAGAAGTATGAGTTTGACCTACAAAACAAGGTGCCTACTGAATGGCTTACTGAACTTAGCCCCGGCCTCGGAGTTTCCAGAGTACCCGGAATTGGCTTCATCTACACCGATTTAGTAACAGGAATCCCAGCTTTCTTCTCACATTTCATCACAAACCTTCCCGCATTTCATGAAGTTCTGATCTTTGTATCTTTCAAGTCTCTTCCGGAACCACACGTGCCTGCAAACCAAAGGTATCTGGTGGGCAGGGTTGGTACTAAGGACCACAGAGTTTATAGATGCATAGTGAGATATGGCTACTGTGATCGGGTTCGAGATACCGATGATTTCGAGGAACAGATCATTGGCTCAATAGGAGAGTTTGTGTCATTAGAGGAAAATGACATTGAATCCATGACTTCCCATGAAGGAAAGATGATGGTTGTGGGGAAGCCATTGGAGGATGGAAATGCATTGATCCCTTTGGTTGATACAGACACCACTGAAGCTGTGGAAACCGGGGTGGCAAGTGTTTCGACTCCGAGGGGGAATCCTGAGAGGAAGAAAAAGGTGCGTTTCATGTTGCCAGCAAATAGTCCTAAGATGCAGGTATCTGTCAGGAAGGAGCTAGAACACCTGATTGAAGCCAGAGAGAGTGGAACTGCATACTTTCTAGGCCAATCACATTTAAAAGTGCGTGAGGGGTCAAACTACTTAAAGAAATTCCTGATAATGGCCTTTGTTTTTCTTGACAAAAATTGCAGGGAGCCTCCTGTGGCACTGAACATCCCTCATGCTGCTCTTGTGGAGGTTAGCACAGTATATACTATATAGACTAGGATAAGCTGAAGTGAGCTAAAGCTTGTGTATACTTATTGTATACTGTTGTGTCCTTTTATCAAGGACGATATAGACTAAAACTAGAATGAGCTGAAACAGAACCCACAGAACCTGTGTGTACACTCACTGTATACTGTTTTGTCATCAAAGAAACATAAATGCAATACTCATTCCAGTAGTCCTGCATAATCTATTTTGCTCTAGAAGATAATAGACTAGATGGCTGTAACCACTAATTAATTGAATTAATCAAAGTATGGCTTAAGGAACCATGCAACATTCACATCACATTCACACCAAATAGAAAAACAATAATGCAACATTAATCACATAAGCACGGACGGTATAGACAAATATGGATAAGTTGTGTGTCTTAAGCAATGATCCATGGTAAACCCCTCTAAGAAAATTATCCATGATCTAACAATCAGAAAAATGTGGGTCAAGCTTTGAGGCCCATGTGCGTGGGCCGCTGCCCTTCGCATTTCACATCTACAAAATGAGATTTGTATCGTACGTGGGGCATTTTCCTTTTCTGGTCCAGTGGGGTACATTCCTTTGCTCAAAGTATCATAATTTTCTTTTTTTGGGAGGGTATTGCTTAATTATTATTGTTAATATCTTATGAATCACAAATATCTTCAAATAGTACTCTTCATAAAAAAAAAATTAATAATAAATAGCTTCACATACTCTCACTTGGGGGACCAATCCATTAGCATTAATAGGCAGGGTTTGCCAAATATATTTTGTTTCTAAGCTAATATATGTATTCATAATTAGGTCTGGGTGCCTTTTTTTTCTAATAAAAACTTTTAAGGTAATAGGATGGTGTCTCAATTGAAGAAAAGAAAAGTCTTGGGGCTTAAAGTACCACCTACAAAAAGACTTACATTTAAGGGTTTGAATTTTCCTTTTTTTTTATTAGCTACAATGGGATTTCATACTCCAATTCTAGCTAGAGACGATATCATACCACTTGAGCTATAGCTCAAGAGTTTGAAAGATTGAATCATAGTTTAAACATGTTATAAGATTAAGAATCAATAATTATGTATTGGTACACTTCCCGACCAATCTTATAGCTAGTTGCTTGGTATTCGTTGAACTGTCAATTTCTCATATGCAATGAAGAGTCGAGAACCAACTATGCAGATAACAAGAAATAGTGCCCGGGTAGCTCTACAACAGTAACGAATTTGGATGGTTCTGATGGAAAAAGTGGGAGAATGAGCAGTACATATAAGTGGAAGATAAAGACGAGGAAAGCATTGGCTACATATAGAGGAAAATGTACCACCAAAGCTCCCCATTAATCGAGAAACCCTCTCGAAGTGTAACTTTCACATATGTAAAAAGACACAAAGAGATGAAGCAAAAGAATGCCAAAAAACCCTTCAATGAGTGTTTCTCTGACTGATCATTTGCATGCATCTGTCAATCCATGAAATGGGAGCATCTGCGACTTTGCTTCCACTAATAGTAAACAGGCCGTGATTATATATGAGTAAATGTGGAAAAAAAAAGAAGAGAGAAAAGTAGTGATGTTTTTTTGCAGTTAGATATATACTGTTAGAATAAACAAGATATGGAGACTTGGAGGAGGAACAGTAGTGAGGAGAAAGTTCAAGATGAAGAAGCGAAGACCTTGAAGGAGAGAATATCAACCCATCCTCTCTATGGACTATTGGTTCAGGCTCACATGGACTGTTTAAAGGTTCTTTCTCTCTTTTCTCTCTCAATTTTTTGGGTTTGAAAGGTTTCTATTTTAGCTACCAACCATTAAGCCTTGACTCTCTCTTTTTTAAGGCAAAAAGTATATATCCATCCACTCCATAAAATCATCTAGCTAGAGCTGCTACTTCAATTTTGTTGTTCCTTGTACAACACTATTCCAAAACCTAGACAGTTTATATATGAATATTCTGAAACATGACCAAAAGATATATATGTTTCCAGTCTCCACTTTTATTTTGTTATAAAAGGAAAATTCTTCACTTTTTCATTAAGAACATATGATCAGTGTATATCTGTAAATTTTTTTGTTTCATCTTTGTTCCAGGTTGGTAGCATTGGTGATCTTGTTGACCAAAGTTACACCATGAAGAAGCACACTGGTACAAGGAACACTTCTTGCTCTCTCAGTCAGCCAGAGCTAGACCACTTTATGGTATTTCGATTACTATATTATTTTATGGCACACAAGCATACAGAATAGAAAGAATGCCATGTAGAATAAGAAAATATAAAAAAGAGATAGAAAACAAAAGAAGACACAGAGAAAGAACGTGGCTAGGTTATAGGCTTTTTGAGTCATCGTTGGAGTCAAGTATAGCTCATTGACATTTTTTTTTTTTTTTGATGCTAAGCTCATTGACATTCCTATATATGTTAGAGCACTTACTCTTTCGGTTTGTCCATATACAACTGCAATCTTTACCGTCAAAAAAAAGAGCACTTACTCTTTCGGTTTGTCCATATACAACTGCAATCTTTTGATCTTTTGGTGAAGAATAAGGTACAAGAACTCTAGTTAAAACTCATAATATATACTATTGGCTTTAATCGTGTATCCTTTACTTGGAAAGATTTTTCCTGAAAAAGGAAGGTATGGTTAAGGAAAAACATTGTACTAAGGTGCGAATGCTATCATCTAATCGCCAACCAAACCAAAGTTGGCTTAGTTGGTTGAGGTTCAATAAGTACTCTCATTAGTTGGTTGAGGTTCGATGGTCCTTCTTGGTAAACATTTATCTACCAAAAAGAGATTTCTTCTGGAAAAAAAGAAAATACGACATGTATTTGTAATATTTCATGATTGAATCCTCACTGATCACGTGATATTTTCATTAGATATTCATTATGCTTTCTAATGTTTCCAAAATCTAAGTCTTCAATTCAATTTTGATATCATATGATATGACATATTTCTTCTTTATGCAGAATATAGCAATAATATACCCATTAACTATAAGCCAGATATGAAAACCACTCCCTTACTATATTGAATGTTCTATAGTTTAAATTTCGAGGAGGCAAAAACAATAACTTCAATAATTTATACTCGAGATTTACAGTCCTAGCTATACTGCCAAATATATTGGCAAAAAGTTTTCCATTGTTTTTATTAGAAATTGTTTAGGTTACTAACTTGGTTTAAATAAATGGGCAGGAAGCATACTGCTTCGCGCTTAGCAAGTTGAAAGAAGCAATGGAAGAACCCCAGAAAGAAACTGCTGCTTTTATCAAGAGCATGCATTTGCAGCTTAGTGAGCTCACAAGAGCTTATCCTGCAGCTGCTGAAGCTTCTACCACATTAGCTGGTTAGTCTACATTCATCTATCCTCACCCTTCTAATGTTGTCATGATATTAGTAAGTGTGAAAATTATTCGGGTTTTATTAATATATACATTATACAATGATTCGGATCATAATATAGAATTCTCAAAAGGGAAAATTAATTGATCTTTCACTTTTGATCAAGCGAAGCTGGAAGATTATAAGTCGACTGTTAGATTGAAAAGCTGATTTTTCTGTATTTGTGGAATTTATGCAGAAGAAAGAAATGACTAAGGTTAGATGGGCCAAGGAAATAACAGAATGCGGGATCTCCTCCTTTATGAAATTGGTGATACACTGAGTTAACACCTAATCGCTAGCGGGTGGCACTTGTTAGCATATAAGTGTCTTTTGCTATAGTCAGGTGATCAGATGTTATGAGTCATTTGTAATAGTAATTATGATCATCTATAATAATGCCCTAAACAGATTATCTTTTCTATGATTTATCAGAGCAATATTAAATAGAAATCTGGCACCGATTGATTTGTCTGTATCGCAATCGCTTTAAAAAGGATGCACTACCATTCAACTCTTGTTTTTGATGAAAGGACTGCTATTCATTTAAATTTTGTTTTAAGGGAAATTTTATTACATATGCCACTGGAGCATCCAGACATTTTGTCCGTTCACAAGAAAAGTAAAACATGATCAACTATAGAGACGACAGAAGTGTCATATATGCATGTTATTGTACAAGACAGAAGATTCTTTAGTTAGAAACCATGCTTTCTGATTCTTTCACAAAACCATCTCCAGTCCAATCTTTATCAGACTGCAAACCCTTCTTGGTAGCTTTTCTCTGTTCGATGGCTTCACGCTGCCGGCGAACCAAATCCGTGTGAGTCGTAAAATATTCAAGAGATGCCCTGCAAAATCATCAAAACATAAACAAGGTATCTTTAGAAACAATGCCCTAAATCCTTCTTTGTTTTCTCCTCTAGTTTTCTTTTTGGAGAGTTTTTTTTTTTTTTAAGAAGAAGCTTACCCTCTGAAATCCTCTATAGATGAGAAGTTGTGCATTCTCATAAAATCTTTTAGCTCCTCGCAGAGTTGCTTGACCAGGCCATACCCATGCATCATTACCCCAGTGCAGACCTACAAAATTAGTTTGATGAACTTAATACTAAGGACAAGTGGTAAATGTGGAACAATGAAGAATCTACCATGCCTTGGAGATTACACATTAACTGTCCTATAAAATAATATTACATAATGCAACTAAGATCAATCAGTTACATGTGAAGAGATATGGCGATAATCAAAACAGAAGAAAAGAGTGGCTGCCTCACCTGAACTGTATTTGCTCCCAAAAGAATAAACTCAGCAGCATCATCACCAGTCTCAACACCCCCAATGCCAGAAAGTGAGTATTTCTCGTCATTAAATTCCGCCTTCATCATTTTGGCGATGCTCATTACTTTTCCGAGGGCAATAGGATGGACTGCTTTGGATGAATAGCCCCCAGGAGTTGAATATCTGGAAGCAAAACTCAACGGTAAGTTATTATGATAGTGAAAAAAGCTCATGCCTAACCGTAACTGCTTAATTGAAGAATGCCAACCCCTCAACACAAGGCTCTGGCCGTAATGTTTTCAGATTGATTCCCATTACGCTCATGATGGTGTTAATAGCAGCAATCCCCTCACATCCTGATCTTAGAGACACCCTGGCCGGCTGCAGAACAATGAGCAACAAACTTCCTTAAATAAAGTACATATTCAACCAGCATATGGTACAATACAAGTGAATCAGTAATACAGTGTATTCCGCTATGGGTATGGAAGAAAATGCAGAAAAAGTAGTTAATGGGGGAGTAAAAGATCTAGTTAATTGGGTGTCATTGGATTTTGTTATTAATAATGCTTGCTTTGCTATGGTAATAATTTATAGATACCCTTCTAAAACTTTTCAGGCAGAAAAAAGAAGGAAATTCTTGAGAGAATATAGGAGACACAGGAACTCCTCATTGTTGAACCAAACTAATTAGGCGTTCCTCGTTGTTTAAGAATGGTCCATATTGTTATTGTCAAATTATCCAATGGCTTAACAAAAATGCTTGCAGCAAGATGGATGTAGACAGTAGTGTTATTCTATGTTTGCCTTGGATGAGAAGATAACAAGAGGACTGAGGCCATCGTTAACCTTTATCTTCCTACTTAATCTGACCCTAGTCCAATCTTTTTTCATATCAACAGAGAGTTAGTGACTGAACTTCACTAACTAATTAACTATCTTTACTATAAAGAACTTCCACAATGAATGGCAACTTTAATTCAATCAAAATCAGCACTTCCCTATCTTTATCACTGCCAGTATGGACTGTGCATAAAGTTTCAAGATATCAGACATTTTCTCGTCATTTTTTTGAACTTAGAGACAATTGAGAGCACAAGAGGCAGAGGCAGGGGGCTAAATTCGTGAATAGAAGTACCTTGTGCACCAAAATCAGTCCCCTTGTCAAAGGTAATAATCCATTAAAAATGCAGATGATTCTATATTCTATTAGTGACAAACCAAGCATTCTTTCAAAACAATAAACATAGCGCAGTTTTCACAAAAAGGCAGAAAAGCTTGCAAAGAGCTAGTTGCAAAGGCAAAAGAAAACACTAATCGAAGCTCTTTCACAATCAATTGGCAACTTAATTTAATATTAGAAGTATCACATTGATTGGATGATGTATATGCAGATCCCATGCAATAACTATGAATTTCGTTTTTCCAATGCGCACATTAGACAATCAAGCGTGAATCTTATAAACAACGAACTAAGCCAGGGGGACAAAAGAAGGAAATTTGACCTCTGCAATGTCTGTGATATTAGGAGTCATCTTAGCCCAAACCGGGACAGTTGCTTTTGCATTTATCCAGCCACAGACCTCTTCCAACAGGTCACAGTCTTGCCCAACTGCAGCACCCATTCTACGCTCAGGCATACCATGAGGACACGAGAAATTGATTTCAAGAGCATCCTAAGAACACAATGACAGTGATGTCAGGTGAGATAAACCATTACAAGATGCGTCACTCATACAGGGCGGTGACTAAAACTTACAACTCCAGTCTGCTCCACTCTGTCAATGAGCTCCTCCCAAGCAGCTTTATTATATTCCTCCATGATTGAAGCAATCAGTATCCTATCAGGATACTCTTCTTTTAATTGCTTGAATTCTTTCAGCATTGTTTCAAGAGGCCGATCACTTATGAGTTCTATATTCTCCCAACCAATAACCTGCCCTTTTGTTGAGCCATTTGCACCTACTCGAAGCCGGGCATAGCGAGGAGTCACATTTATAACTTTGGCTGCATCCAGCGACACCTAGCGAAATTAAGTTCAGACAACACGGAAAGAATTTAGAACAGCTTCATTGACATGATCTACAAAGAGGAGAAGCCAATTTGCAGAAAAGCTTGCATCTTTTGGGAAAAAAATGTAAAATTTACAGTCCCCATTTCCACTTTTTGATCAACCGGATCCAAAATCCGGTTTGACTTTCATTTTCTCACAGGATCAATAAATTATCTTAAACCCAAGTTTCAGACATCAATACCAAAATGCTCGATGCAATATAGCCCCACATACCTACACCTTTTATTACTTTTAAGGAAAAAAAAAAGCACTATTAAAAAAAGTTCAATCTTTGGTATCATCATAAACCAAAGTTAACTCTAGAGATTACAAGAGAGAAGAAACTCACAGTTTTGGCAATGACAGCACCCCAGCCTTCATCAAAGGCCCTCTTCATCACAGTATAGTTGGTTCCGGGTGGACCCGACCCGATGACGAAAGGGTTTGGCATGTGCAACCCATTAACGGTCACACTCAAATCAGGGTCAACTTTACTACCAGCACCAGCCTCTGCTACGACTCTCAAGAACCCAACTTTGCTTCTGCTCTTCTGAGTTCTCAAACCCGCAGGGCGAGTCATCAACTCACCAGCCGGGTTTCCGACTCTGATCTGGTTCAAACTCAGTGAAGCCATGTCAAATCGACAAATTCCAAGCTTTGAAACTCTGGCGATATGGAGAAGAGAGATCAGAGATGGTGATGAATATGGGTCTTTTTCTCTCTGGTTGAATCTGAGTTTAATTAATATATATTCTAATATGGGGTGTGATGATGGGAGATAACGTGGAATGAGATGAATATTATGCGTCGTTTAGCGTTTGATTAGTGGCTGTTTTTTTTTTTGTTTAGTATCCTAATAATTGACGCAAATGCATTGCATGTCAAGTATCAGAATATTTTAAAGAGCATAGAGCGTTTTAGGAAGCTGTAAGATTCTTACTCTAATCGAATTGATTTAAGGGTAAAGATAATATTGATTCTTGTTAATTTGTTTATTACTCGATAGTGATCCTTTTGGAATTTGGATAAGCCCATTTTTTCCAAAAGCTGAAAGTTGGATACCTTTTTCCAGTTGAAAAGAGAGTTTTGATTTTTATCAGATTGCTTGTTTTAATTGGTATCCACGTTGGACAAAACACCACGATAGTTACGTGGCTTTTGACTTTGGGGGGTTGATGATAGGCCCTAATCCTCTAGGACTGCTAGATTAATTGGTTCATGTTGTTCTAATTTAATCACGACATTTTTTGGTTTAAATCCTAAAATCGTATCATCTTAAGGGTGAAGAACGTTAAATTTTATGATTCCATGTCCAGTTATATCTGGATCCATATTAATATGAGTTGTTTGAAGATGAATTGGCCTATAACTTGCATAAGCCAAAAAATTTAGATGATGGACCCTAATGCTATTAGCAAGCAGCTAAGCAAGTGCAGATTTCCACGTGAGGGAAAGATGCTTGTAACCGAAAAAGAAAAGTGCGATGCTTGTAAATTTTGTCGTTTTTTAATCGATAATTTGCTCACCATTATTGAGATAAGCACATATTGGTCAGTAATATAAATTTATTCCTGATACCAAAAATAATTAGCACAAAGAAAAAAGACATTATTTTGTTGTGAAAAAAACCTCAAAAAGGAACAACCGCCCAACCTTTGGGTTAATACTAATACTTTATTGAACTTACGAAAATCTATTTGAAATCAAATATATTTTGCTAACTTTTGGCAATAGTGGTTGAGTTCAAAAAAGGAAAATAATGATAACATGCAGTTTTACTTGTATGTCAAGCGTAATGCGGGAACTAAATCCAGTATAAGGAAATCTTTATCTCCTCATTTTTTTTGGTCATTATCCTTGTAATGTAAGGGATTATATCCAGGGAAAATTAACTTTTAATTTTTGAATTACGAATGTCTGAATCTCTGTTGTTCGCGGGCAATGAAAATCAGAAGTTCTATCGCAGCCTCTAGGAAGGACCTGCCCTTATCTCGAGTAGTTGATGTTTTTTCTTTTTTTGTCTTTGAGAATTAGTTGATGTTATCCGTGTGGTGCTCACAAGAGCTCTATATATGCCGTATAAGAATAATGCTAATTTAACCGAGGCCTGGAAAGATAACGAATTAGATTTCTGGATCCCTTTCTCTAATCTTTTCCCGGTTACATAAATCATAATGCGATACGGATCATAGAATAATTCTAAAAATACCCAAATTTTGGGTATTTGATTAGAATATTGGATAACGTAGCAATCAACACGGCTTAGAGCGCGATGAAGTTATTTCATTACATAACTTCGAGTCTCGGTCTCTTCTACCTTCAGCATTATCCTAATCCTAATTAAAGTTTTATATATGTGATAGGATGGATGGAAGGTACTGGATAAAGCATAAATCACGAAATTGAGTGCGTTAGGCCTGTATCGTCAAAGGCTCTTTGCCGGGTGTGAGACCAAATTAATGGACCGCAATTCGCGAGCCCAACTAGCAATAATAGATTGATACAGTGTTGATTAATACTGGACTCTGTTGATCAAACACAACGGAGCTAGTCCAAGGAGAGTAGAACACAGATGAGATCATCTTGGGCCTGGTAGGATACGAAACAAAATCAACACATAAAGGATGGGTAGCAAGTAGGGATGGCAATGGATGTCTGTTAACGGGGAACCCGTGGGGAATCCCCGAATGGGGAACGGGGATGGGGTTAATTTTACCCCCGCGGGGACGGGGACGGGGGACGTTTTAGCCCCGTGGGGAATTTGGAAATGGGGGCGGGGAGTGCTCCCCCCGACCCGCGGGGACCCCGAAATAAGTAAAAAGACGGAATTACCCTTCAGTCATTATCCACTTAATATATATGTCAATACTAAAATAGATTTTTTATTCATTTTTTCCCTTTACATATTAAAATTAATATATATGTCATTATTTCTTTCTTTCTCGGTAAATTTAATAGAGTATTCTATTGATAAGATTTTGGTTTTTGTGATTTCTTGTTCATGCTAATTATACTTATGTTATGTGGCAAGTCCTCTCTATTTTTTTCCAAGTTGATACAAATTTGTTTGTTTTTCGTGTATGTACAAATTAATAAGTTGTAATTGGAAAGTANATCTAGGGAATCTATAATTTTATAAAGCAAAAAAGGGGGGGAAAAAAATCAATCATTCTGTTCCACAGTATGATTCACGAATCCATTTGGTATTTGTGAGAAATTAAGTATGCTTACGAGTTATAAATAGTGTAAAATGAGTGAAAAAGCACCTGATAATTTTATTCCTCTGTATCAAATCCCATGACTCGTTACGCTCAATCAAAATATATAGTGTTTGTATTAGTTCATTCACTCTCAACTCTCAAAGCTCAACTGATGCTAACGTCACGAAATGAATTCGGCTACAAAGTAATCAAAAAGTTTAGTTGTTTTTAACACAAAATTACAAAATAACAACAGGTTTGGTTGCTACGGAATCCAAATTAAATGAGACAGGCATTGACAGGAGGGGGTCACCAAAACTTTAAAAAAAACAACGCTAACGTGCAGCAGGCGAAGTATAAACAATACTCCTAATAAACGTCATAATTTGCCAGCTCAAAACATTGTCCCCCCACCCTCGCGTGACAGCGTTTATGAAAACAACAATGCGAGCATTAATTAACATTAAAAACCCAACTAACACATAAGTTTATGCTACATTGTACTATTAATTAATAAGAGGATATTTAACCAAAAACAGATTGTTTTTTTACGGCTCTAAGAAAACATAAGCAATTAAGATAGCAATAGAGCTGTTTTGTTGTCTTAATTAATTGTCTGTGATGCCAATAATGCTAGCTATAAACATGCCGCCCATGACGTCAACAGTACTTGCTGATCTTTTTCCACGTCACCGTTCGGACAACAAGTGTCTCAAACTTTCACATGGAAGGGACGGAGAATCTCGATTTTTTCCAGGTTGCAAGAGATATTGATCTCTCGTGTGCCACATTATCATGCACCATAATAGTAAGTGTACAAATCTCATGTTGTTGCTGTGGGTGGATTCATTTCAAACACAAAGAGATCCCCACAAAAAACACTGCAACTAGTTTGTGTTGAGCCAGCAGCAACTATTGCACGAGTAGCTTACCCACTAATTTCCAGAAGGTATGATTCACCCATGACATCATAGTTTCTTTTTCCTTTTTTTTTTTCCTCTCCTGATATTGAAATGGCTGGCGGCCTCTCAGGTTCATGCATCATTTTATATTGATTGATTAAGACTCGTTTTTTTTTTGGGTGTTGTTGCTATCACTACTTGTTTCTACTCATGTACTACTACTTTTTATTTCCATTCTTTACGGATCGAAGCTGTCCAGAAACATCCCACTCGGGTTGGCCCATGGCTTATTGTCTATAGCCAATTTCACTATTTGGCCTTTACCGTTATTGGGAAATCAACTTTTCTTGGTGACCCCCACCACCAGCCAAAACCAAATATCTATTGCAATCAATCAAATTGTTGATGATTTAATGAAATTTGTTACCCCCAAAACGAGAGATATGGCGCGATTCATAGGCAAGGCAAGGCAATCTTCCTAGCAATGATCGATATACTTTTATTGCACGTATGTTTGTGCTCCAAAGGTTAACATTTTGACAATTTGTACGAAACAAAATACAGACAAAGACAAAACCTCCAAAATTCTTATAGCATACGCAATATGTATTTTGTTGATGTTATGCGCAACGTGCTGCCATTGAATCTACCAAGAAACTGCTATCCTCCTGCCACGAATAAACCTAGTAAGCCAAGTGAACATCCAAGAAGGATATGAAGGAAACAAACACACTACTAGTCGCTGCACGTGATGGCGGGTTATTAAGAATGCTTACAAAGCCTTAGATTTGAAGATGGATTCTACTAATTCATGCAGGATATCATTAATCAGTTAATTTGGATAATATAGCGTTTTTAAATTGGTAATTTACGATGAGATGACAAGAAATTCCTCGTTCTTTGCAAAACAAAAGGGGCAAGATTTTAGTGAAAATTTGAATTTCTGATTCTGATCAACAGCAGTTCCTGCTGTGTTGGTAGAAGTAGAACAAAAAGTTACTACAAAAGATCCGGGAGAATATACAAAAAGAGATCAAAAGATTAGAAGTAGATCCTAATCCGGCAGTCTATATATACACAAAAACTCAAGATCCTCTCCTATCAAATACCCAAAAGTATTCGGGTCGAATCACGGTTTTGCCAAATCGGATCTCACATCCTTAGCCACAAAAGGATGAGACAAGAGCTGAGATGCGCTCCACCTCTTACTAGACTCCTTCTGCAAACAACACTGGATAAAGCTCCGAAACTCCCCGGATACCCCCTCGGGCAAGCTTGGCGGGTCCCCGAAGCAAATAGCACACATCAGGGTCGCCCAGTCGGGTCGTTGACCCGGCTGGAGGAACGGGAAATGACCCAGATAGAGTTCCAACAAAGTAAGCCCAAGGCTCCATATATCACCGGCGTAGCCATTGTAATTCCCGCCGTAGGTGTCCGGGTCGAACCGCTCCGGGCTCATGTAAGCGCAGGTACCCACGTAGGAATTGCAGGCATCCAATGTACGACACATGATCTTGCTCACCCCGAAGTCGGCAATCTTGACCTCCATGTTCTTGTTCACCAAGAGATTGGAAGGTTTGATGTCGCGGTGGATGATCTTGTGCGCGTGCAGGTAACCGAGCCCGTTGAGCACCTGACGCGCCACGTGGGCGAGTTTCTCCTCGGAGAAAGTGCCGAACTTCTTGCAGAGGGAGTCGAGGGTGCCGAGGTCCATGTACTCCATGACGATGGCGATGTCGCCGGAGGGTTTCTCGTCGATGCCGTAGCACTGGACGATGTAAGGGGAGTCGGTGCGGCGGAGGATCTCCATCTCGCGGAAGAGCTGGCGGCGGACGAGGGGGTCGCTGTCGCCGTGGACGACCTTGAGGGCGTAGACCTGGGAAGTCCTCCTGTGGGTCACTTTGTAGACGGTGCCGCCGTTGCCGTGGCCGAGGACGTGGAGCTTCTCGAGATCATTGCAAGAAACGCCGGATGAGGTCTTGTTGTTGGCTGCGGCTGCGGCGGAGGGGGGCGCGGTGGAGGAAGGAGGGAGGGGTAAGGGGAAGCGGGGGCGGCGCTCGGAGAGTTCCGGGAGAGGGAGGCGGAGGTTGAGCTGGCGGCGTTCACGAACAACGGCCATGGAAGGAGGAGAAGCCGTGGGGTTTCTTGTTTTTATTTCTTTCTTTTTTGGGGGGTTTAGGTGAAGTGGAGAGTGAGGGTAAGGGGATTATATAAGTAGGGAGGGAAAAAGCACGTGGGCCTAAGGAGGAAGAAGAAGAAGGATGGTGGAAGGATGGATAGAGCGAGCGGGAGAAAATGTTTTGTTTTTTTTTTTTTTCTAAACTCTTTTGGGGTACTGTATATTGGGGGTTCGTTGTTGTTGTGGTGGGGCCCGGTGGGGGATTTGGTGGCTATTTATAATAGGGGGAGTGGATTCATTTGCTTATCTGTATGTAGTCATCTTTAAATATAATAGGGATTTGCGTGACTTGGCGCGATGTGGGCGCGTGGCTCCTTTTTCTAGGAGTAGTTTAGATTATAAATATAATAAATTTTTTCCATTATTATTATTTTTGTTCGATATAATATTTTCTTTAAACGTGAGTAATGTTCTTTATTTGAATTAAAACTTTTTGCTATTTTTTCCTAAATGTTAATTTTAAACTGTGTTTTTTTGGTTTTCAGTTTAATTTAGTGTATGAATTAGTTATTGATATCTAAAATTAGTGATAAATAATGTAGTCATGTATGATAGAAATAATTCAATTTATACATGTATGTATTTATGCACACATGAGCTTTAAATTTGCAATCGAATATAATTTTTCTCATCGAGTGTGACATTAATAATTATGGGTGTGGGATTGTAATTTGCTAGAGTTAGAGTTCGGTTTTGGCCATTAATGGATTCTTATCTATAATATAAACCAATAAGGTTAAGTATATAATCTAGGCCAGGAGATTGAAAATGAAGAATGTGGGGACTGGAAGTGAATTTTAGACGACACACCATAGTTCCAATTAGCAAGAACATTATTGTGAGAGTTAAAGGATATTAAAATTTTCGTTAGTCGTTAAAATTCCATGGAATCCAAAGCCAACGGAAAGCGGCAAGGGCGCTTGACCATTACAATACGGTCCATATCATAAGAAAATTAATTAAATAAAACTGTGATTCTGCAATCTCATTTCAGTTTGCAGAATATAATGCACCTAAAATCATGCATTTTATTTTACAGAGAAGCGACAAAAATCACGTTTAGTGGCTGAAGCTGCTAATTAAGAAAAAAGAGAGAATCTACAGTGCACATATGGAGCCAAGAGCTTATCACTGTCTCGTGCAATTGATTATTCCGAATAAAAACGTTGATAACGATAAGCATCACTAATTTTTTTTTCTTTTCAAAAATAACAAAAGGCAAAAGAAAAATAATAATATTGCCAAAAATAATAATGTGGCCGAGGGGCTGGAACGAATCCGACGGGGGTGACATGTGGAGATGACAAGTGCATTAGATAATTAATTAGTTAGGCAACCTGTATCCCTTTTAATTATTATTGGGTCCCTAAACAAGTTGGGCAATTTGAGATAAAACAGGACAAAAGTGGGGGACAGATTCAAAAGGATGCCAATTTGCCAATTCCTCCCATCACCAATTTGCTAGATAAGAGTAAGACTAATGATTAATAGGGTATCCCCCACCCGAAACCATGGCTGTGCTTTCATTTTCACAAAACCAACAATTTGCTTTGTTGTTTTAAACCAAATTAAAGACCAATGTATATCATCATCATTGGTACTTAATAAAGTTAAGATAAAATGAATGCACCAACATTAACCTTTTCTCTTACTAAATTGTGATGGTCACTTAACAACAAGTTTAATACTAAATGTTTTACAGAATCGTAATATTATTTGTGACTTGTGAGCATCTCACTTGACACAACTTGAGTAAAAATAAAATTTTCCATAGAGGAGTAATAAAAATGTGGAAAGGCGGCCATATTGATATCAGTGGGGGATTGTTTTAATGAAGGCGGCAATATATATCTAGTATCTACATGTATTTACAATTACATTATAAGCTAAGCAGATGATTCTTTGCTCTAGCTTGGAAAAAAACTTGATCGATGCAATGCATGATCAGAATATTTAAATATTATTGCTTCACACTGATCCGGTGCCGTATATGTTATTATTATATACCATCATTATCATTAGATTAAGGCCCGAGTGTGTGATTATATATCTTTCTTTCTGTTATTGGGGTTCCTTCCAGGTTTAGTTGCTTCGCAGTGATCTTCCTAATTTCAAGTCCAGAAGAAGTTTCTTGTGGCAGTCAATATCGATTCAACACTCATAAATTCATAATAGTGCTTCGTGGTCTCCATCAAGTTGTAAAATCTTGCATAATGGATTTAATTTCCTCGTTCAAGCTTTGACGCTGTTAATTGCAGCCTATAAAAAAAAAATCCTGTTTCGCCTTTTTTTTTGGGTGGGGTTTTGGTAACAAAAAAATTTGACGATATAATGGCTTAATTAGAGTGGTCAATTTATACGCTATGAAACACCTTTTAGTTATTACATTTGATTAATTCAATACAAAAACAATTTAAAAAATTCACTTAAATTTTTTAATCGAAGTAATTCATGACATGTTGGTTTGTTTATATGAAGAAGGAAAAGAAATTCTCTTCTCAAGACTATAAAAATACAATTCAATTCTATCCAGTCCAGAATGCGTTGATCTTTTTCGAAAGAGGTAGTTAGTTTAGTTAACACTAAATTACTAAAACGACGAGTGTTAATCAAGATGCTGATCATGGCTGACGCTTAAATTTTATTTATTTTCTTCTCACTTGATGAGATGAATCGATAACTATACTTGACGTGGGGCGAGTAGGACAATGACAGGCTGATGTATTATTGTTATACTATCTAGTAACAATGGAGTATGGTCACGATTGACAAAGGCGGCTATAATGGATGTGTGTAGTTGAATAATTATTACGTGATTTTGGCTATTGACATGATCGATGATGCAGTACGTGCTGGGTTAGAATTTGAATATTATTGCTTTGCAATTTCATTCGTGATGTAGCACTTTATGGGCAGAACAATGCAAGAACCATATAAACCTTTCCTCGCTGGAGTGGGAGATATGTCATTTGGTCATTCACTTACACAAGAAAGAATCCAATATAATTTGTTTATCGATCAAATTAATTTTCCTTCCTGGTTCAGCTGCTTCGTGGTGATCTTCCTAGCTTCAAGACTGGTCCATGGTTTGCCTAGCTAGCAGCCACCATAAAATGAATCCCAGACTTCTAGCTAGTTCGTTTCTTCACGGCCACAGGCTCCATATCAAGCTTCATTCAAGCTTGATTATTAATCACATATTATATATGCGTCTGCATTTCCTGCACTTTCTTAGAATCTGCAATTGAGATCTTTGTTAATATGTATCTGATATGCGAGTAATTAAGGTCATTTTCCTTCGGTTTCCTCACTCTCGTGTTGTTTGTGGTCTTGAGTCAAGTTGACTCTCCCATGTGTTCTTGATACAAATATTTTACTGATAGTTAACGTACGCCAATAAATTATTCAAGTATAGATCAAAAGGAATCGAGTAATGCACTATAATAACACCATGCTGAGTCCCCCTACTTGCTCATTTGGATGTAAATTATTATTATCCTTCACAATTACACATATATAAATTCATAAACTAATAGGAATCACAGGATTGTCAGCCGGATTCTGTTAATTAATTAATTAATTAATCCCACAGTTTATATATCATATATTTGGTTATGTGACATCTTATACTAGACTCTCTAAATCTATATATATCGTAAACTTATTGTTGGGGCGTAAAAGAAATCGTTTCCTTTTGTTTTTCTATTGATCACCCACTGATTGTTTACAATTATCTTGTAGATGCTACTGGTGCTGTGTGTCTCCATGGATGACGTCCTTGCTTACTTGATTTCCTTTTGCTTTTCCAATCTCACCAGAAAAAAAGACTAATTAGATAATACCCAGAAGCTTATTGATAGATATAATATTTGTTCATATTTCTCTCCTCTGTATTTCATATTTCGGGGGGTTGTTAACTAAATATGACAAAGTCCATGATGGCATAATTATATGTATCACGAGCTATGCAAATCAGTTAAAAGGAATAATTAAATAATTGGCAGGTTGCCTTTGTATGACTGATATTAACCAAGGAATAATTGAATTATATGCCCTGAACATAGATGTCAAGCTTGCTTGCTTACTTATCAGCTTCTTTTTTCTACATCAGATGTATGTGAGCCGACACTTCGTCCCCTCTTCCTGCATCTTGAAATGTTCTTGGTTTAATGTAATTATATTTATGGCCCACAGCTCCTGCATCCAACTGCGGGGTATTAAAGTGACGGCCAAGGGCAAGTGGTCAATCTCCATCAATGAATTTAAAACAACAATAGATACTCAAGTAGTTGCTATCAAATATGTCAATTCCCGGATTTGTTTGCTAACGGAAAGGCTTAATTTACATGGTACAAGTAACTAAAAGAATGTCAATATAGGGTATCAATTTGAATCTTACACTAACTTTTAAGATTAAGCTGGCGATCATCACTTTCTTTTACTAGTCTTTACTATATAGCATCATCTCTATCTCATTTCCACGTCTTGATCCATATATAAGGGGAAGATATTATTGCCACGTTTATGTGTTTTCTTTTTTCCTTTAAAGTTAGGCTGGGGAGCAAAAAGACAGTCCCCAAAATTTGAAGCATGGTGCAGCTAGCTACCTTTGGGTTATATGTGCACCAATTGTCAATTGCTGGCACTCAAGGACATGCGGCTATTCCAGCACGTGGTTAATCCTTCATCATCTTTGATTTTTTTACTTGATTTAGCTGTTAGTCCGTCATGGAAAGACAACATCTAGAATAAAAAGGAAACAATAGTACTTATTATATATACTACTAGTATGAGAGTATCCACTATCCACACCAGCGTATGCGAAAAATTCAGTTTATAAAATTTAATGCCCACGATTTCCTTGAAAATGTTTCTTTGGAAATCGGCAACCGGTTAGGCAATGTTTTATGGCAATATAAATAGGACACAATTGCATTCAGCGGCTGCATATTATTAATTTTATGACTGAAATTAATATTTTCTTTTGGCTTGAAAGATTGGAACGAGTTCCGCATTTATAGACCTAATCAAAGTTTCATCTTCTGTTTAGTTCGAATTCCAAGTAATTACAAGTGCAGAAAAAAATTATTGTGGTGGAATCAATTTAACTAGTAGCTCAAGGTGCATTCCTACCAAACAAAAAAAGGGAAAAGCCCATTTTCATTTTTGGGGAGAAAAGGAACAATGTATTAGCATATACTATTCCACGGAGATTTAGTTTTGGCTTATACTCTCTGTGTTAGGCCGCAATTTGCAATTTCCAGACACGAGAGAATAAAGTTTTTTTTTTTTTTGGAAAACAAGAATTCATGAACATGATGTTAGACAAAAAAGAAAAAAGGAAAGGCTAAAGAAAGTGTGAACGAAGAAGAGCGGGTGGGGAAATAAGTAACGAGTCAGCAATTTTTATTGGGTTTGCTTCCAAGTTCTAAACAAAACTAGTCCAACAGTAGCCCAAATTTTGAAGCCCAATTTACTTTCCTCTTCCGATATGGGCCTCTTGAACACACAATAAACTTTACAAAGCTCTAACCCATACATCAGGGGTATAAATTTGGTTGATTTCCTCTCTGCCAACTCTGCCCTTTGTACTTGTCTCCAATTAGAAGAGTTTGTCTCATCGAGTATTTTCATTTCTTACTTTGTCTTCAAAGGTGATGAGTTCTTCAAATACTTCCCCGACATCGATCCAATCATGTTAAAATCAATCACAAAAGTCACAGATATAGGGCCTCCTGTGGGCTTGTAATCCTCATCGAATTTGTCGGTGGGGTCTCATCCATCTTTCTTGATGATTAATTGCTTATACATATCCACCTTTCCCGATATGATGCTATCTTGGAATCCCAGGAAGTAAAAGTGACCCACCTGTGAAATTTTTGGCCGATAACTTGTTTAAGAATGAAAACAGAATCGGAAACTTAACTATACTTTTAAATTTTTATCCGAATAAGACTAATAAATTAGATATGGAGACGATGATGATTTGAAGTGTATTTATTCCTTTTTTCCCCATTCGGTATCTGAAATTTTGGTCCGACTAATCTAGATTCGGATTGTACACCTGATTAGGGTGGGTGAATTTCCCAATAAAAAATTGTCTACACACTTGGGGATCCTAATGATCACACAATAAGGGTGACATGGGTCAGTATATATTGTTATAATTCGCGAGCTAAAGGAATTAAATATACTGGACTATGTTAAGTTTCATTCAAATTTATTAAATGACTTACCAATACAAAGAAATCACGAATAAAAAAGCACATCTTTACAACACGTAGTCGACCTAAAAGGCTTGTAAAATTGTGGAGGGCTTTTTCCAAGATTTCGAAGACAAGGAGCATAATCTTTTATTTCTTTGGAAAGTGATAAGTGATGAGCATCCAATCCTTTTCTGTGCAAAACTAATGAAGGATCCCATCATAAAGGGAAAGGAAAGGAAAGAAAAGAAAAGAAAAGAGAGGGATGGTAGTAATTACTAATTACTAATTTTTTTTTTGGTCGAGTTACTAATTACTAATTAGCCATACCATGCTGGTCACCATAAGTTTCCTTTTTCTAGTACTGTCCTGCAATTACATGTCTACTATTAAAAAAAAAAAAAAGTTTCCACCACAGCTTTTTAGAGGTTGAAATAGTAAAATACGTGCAAGTCATAAAAATGAAGGAAAATGGTCATTTGATAACGTTATTTAATATTTTATTATTCACGTTTTATTGCTCAAACAGCGAACGCTTCGATTTGATTCTATTTGACTCCACAAATAGTAACTAACTATATTCTTCTCTGCCCACTAACTCTTATGACAGTTACGAGGGAATAAAAAGAAAAGAACACGAAAAAAGATGAAAGCAACACTCTCGGTCCCATATTGTCACAAAGGGCAGCAGTAATAGAAATTCGTTGAAGCATTATAAAAATCTTCCACCTTTTAAAAGAATTTTGAAGGGTAAAATATTAGTAATTAATCCCACATTGATCATGGTAGAAGAAGAGTAGTCTTTTCCCTCCATCACTTCACTTCACGAGTTCTCTGCTGCATGCACATATCCTCCTCATATATTGTTAATTCCACTACTCTCTGTTTAATCATAAACAAGGAAACAACCAACGAAGTTAATGAATGGTGGATTAAATTTACTGTATAGGGGTGTACATTTGTAGGGTGATGATGCAGCGAGGAGAGAAGAGGAGAGGGAGAGAAGTTGGAGATGGTGGGTCTGCAGATGAGGAGGAGATGGAGGAGCTTGGTGGATCTAGTAGTAAGCCGTCGTCGTCGTGGAGGAGGAGGTTGTTTACGGTTGGGGAGCACAGAATGGAGTCATTAATGGGCATCAGGAGTGGAAATGAGAGAGAGTTTATGATCAGAGATGGAAACAGCAGCAGTAGGCCTGCGGTTTCTTCCTCTGATCATCGCTTCATTATTCATCCTGATAACTGGTAAGCTTTTAGTTTCATAAGCTTCCGCCATTGCTTTTGTACGTACCCTTTTGTATATATGCTGAGGGTTATGGCGGCAAAAACATTCAAAGTGCTACTTCTATTCTTCTGGGTTTGGTTGTAAAAGAAGAAGAAGATTTGATTGGAGTTGTGAAATACAGGTGGTACGCAGTTTGGGTGCATTTTATTCTGATATGGGCAGTCTACTCGTCTTTCTTCACGCCCCTGGAGTTTGGTTTCTTCAGAGGACTCCCAGAGAATCTCTTCCTCCTAGACATCGCAGGCCAGATTGCGTTCCTGATAGATATCGTGGTCCGCTTCTTTGTAGCTTATCGCGACACTCACTCCTACCGCTTGGTCTATAGCCACAACCATATTGCCAGGAGGTCAACCTAACTTGCTCTTATATTGTTCTTCACTTTTTAGTTATTCTTTTTAGTTGCTCTTGTTATATATGAGTTTTCATGCTTTTTTCTTTCTTGGATTTAACATTAGGTACTTAAAATCCCGGTTCTTCGTTGATTTACTGGGTTGTCTCCCTTGGGATGCTATTTTCAAGGTACCATTCTGATCTTGAAACTTGTTTGATCACATCCTGTATAATACTGGGTTAATAGTCTCCTTGAAAGTTTCATATGTGTTTGTCTCTTGATCAACTGATTTTGGTAAAGCTAAGACAATTTATGGTGTCTGAAAGTATCTGCACTTTATCAGGCCTGTGGGAGAAAAGAGGCTGTTAGGTACATGTTATGGATAAGGCTAAGCCGGGCCTTAAGGGTGACTGAGTTCTTCGAGAGGCTGGAGAAAGATATCAGGATCAATTACCTTTTCACAAGGATTGTGAAACTTCTTGTTGTTGAGCTCTATTGCACACACACGGCTGCTTGCATATTTTATTATCTTGCTACTACTGTGCCTCCTTCTCAGGAAGGGTACACATGGATAGGAAGTTTGCAGATGGGTGACTATCATTATACACACTTTAGAGACATTGATCTTTGGAAGCGATACATAACATCCCTCTATTTCGCCATTGTTACCATGGCAACCGTCGGTAAGCTTCTTTTGTTGATCATTAATCTGAACAATTACCTGACAAACAAACTTATGAATACAGGTTTTCTGCATATGTACTTATGGCTATTGCCTGTTTTCTTATGCAGGGTATGGAGAAATACATGCTGTTAATATCAGGGAAATGATATTTGTGATGATTTATGTATCTTTTGACATGATTCTTGGTGCTTATCTTCTTGGTAACATGACTGCATTAATTGTGAAAGGCTCAAAGACAGAAAAGTTTAGGGATAAAATGACTGACCTAATCAAATACATGAATAGAAACAATCTCGGGAAGGGCATAAGTAATGAGATCAAAGGCCATATTCGTTTGCAATTTGATCGGAGTTACACAGAAGCTGCTGTTCTTCAGGATATTCCAGTTTCCCTACGCACAAAGGTACTTTATAATGCTTATCATGTCTTCAATCTGCGTGCACATAGAAGATTATTCATTTGATGCTTAAAATTTCATCATCATCCATATTCTGTCATTCATTGCTTTCTAGCTTGCACTTTCTCCCAGGAGCCTACCTGTTTCCTTCCAATGTTGGGCAGAAAAAGCTAATTCTAAGTTATATGTCTGGCGATTTCTGCTTCTTATTTGTAGATCTCGCAGAAGTTATATGAACCATATATCAAAGAAGTTCCTCTTTTCAAGGGGTGTTCTATGGGATTCATTAAGCAGATTGTAAGTCAATTTTGTCACATTCACACAGTACGCAGAAATTTTAAACATTGATCCTGGCTTCTTCATTGTTCAATCACAAATGAATTTCTTCATGAAATCAAGAGACTGGAATCTCTTCTAATCGTGAGAATGAATCTTATTCATTCTTTTGCTTGATTCAGTCGATTAAGGTTCACGAGGAGTTCTTCCTTCCTGGTGAAGTGATTATAGAGCAAGGACAGATAGTGGATCAACTGTATATAGTCTGCTACGGCCAATTGGTAATGTTTTTATCTTTATCATGTTACTATCAGCTTATCTCTCATTTCATATGGTTGTCCTTAATATTTCTTTAGACGATGGACTTGATTAATGTTGCAATTTCAATCAATAAACCCTTTCTAAAAGCAGCATCAGATAGCAATTAATATTGCAATTTCTGCTTTGCTATGTGTTTGAACCTCAAAGAGTTTATGCAGGAGGAAGTAGGAAGAGGAGAAAATGATGAAACAGAGGAATTTCTTTTGTCTCTGCAATCACATAGTTCATTTGGCGAAATTTCTTTCCTTTGCAAGACTCCTCAGCCTTATACAATCCGAGTTAGGGAGCTTTGCAGAGTCTTGAGGCTTGATAAGCAATCCTTTACAGAGATCCTTGAGATCTACTTCTCTGATGGACGACTTATCTTGAACAACCTCCTTGAAGTGAGTTCCCTTTGAAGGGATTGCTTTCATTTCTTTCTTCCTCTTGAATTTCACTGTCCCTTACTTGTTTTTCAAATATTTTACAAGAATGAAGCAACATAGACCAATTAAGTTAGTAACTTGATCTTTCAGGTATCACAACTCATCTGCAACTGAAAATTTTAGAAATTCTAATTGGGATGAGCTGGTTAACTTACTTCTAGTAATCCTTTTAACTAACAGGGAAAAGATGCCAATTTGCGGAATGAAATATTGGAGTCAGATGTCACGCTCTACATTGAAAAGTCTGAATCAGAGCTAGCTATGAGGTTAAATTGCGCTGCCTATGATGGAGACTATTATCGACTGAAACGTCTCATTAGTGCAGGAGCAGATCCTAGTAAGAGAGATTATGATGGTAGATCACCACTGGTATGATTGCTAATGGCCTAAGTTAAGCTGGTGCTAGTATTATTTTTATTATGTTGCATGCAGTTTCTCTAGAATATGGTTTTTTTTTTTTCTTTTCTTTCTAATACCAGATCACTTTTGACAGCATATTGCGGCGTCTAAAGGATATGAGGATATAACTCTTTTCCTTATTCAACAAGGTGTAGACATTAATGTGTCAGGTAATTTTACTACCGCACATGCTTATGGATCATGTAATGTTCTCCAAAAGACATATTGTAGTTCAATGCAAGAGATTTTGGTTAACTTCCATTGATTTTGTATCAGATAAATCTGGAAACACCCCGTTGCTGGAAGCCATCAAGGGTGGCCATGATGCAGTAGCTTCTTTACTAGTTAAAGAGGGAGCTTCCTTGACTATTGATGATCCTGGTGGTTTTCTTTGCATGACTGTTTCAAGGAGGGATTTGGATCTATTGAAAAGAGTTATGGACTATGGTATTAATCCAAATGCAAAGAATTATGATTGTCGAACACCACTTCACATAGCTGCCTCAGAAGGATTGTACTCCGTGGCAAATTTACTTGTGGAAGCAGGGGCTAGTGTTTTATCAAAGGATAGGTATGGCTCTAGTCAGTCAAATTAGGCTGATTATTGGTGCTTTTAGTAAGTGCATAAGCTGCCTATCATACCACCAGTTGGCCTGGGATTTTTAAGAACAGGAGAAAGTAACTACATTATCATAATAATAATTACAGAAGCGAAGAGACAACATTGTGGAGTAGGCTTATGGGGATTGCTTTGAGGCAAAACAAAGAAAAAAATCATGATTGGCACACAATTGTCTTTTCATGTACACACTACTACTTGAATCTCCTCCAATTTTGACTTGCTGGTTCTGTTTTTGTCTGTACAGATGGGGAAATACTCCACTTGACGACGCCCGTGTAGGTGGAGATAAGAATCTTATAAAGTTGCTCCAGGCCGCAAGAGATTCTCAGTTGTCAGAGTCCTCTGAATGTCCTCAACGAATGCAAAGTACCCACCAAAAGCTTTTATCTTTTAAATTTGTCTTGATTAATGGGTGACATATAACTGTAGAAATGGCTTATCTCTTTATATGTAACAGATGAAATGGGGAGAAGGAAATGTACTGTGTTTCCCTTCCACCCGTGGGATCAACTAGAGAAGAGAAGAGAAGGAGCTGTTTTATGGGTTCCTCCAACCATTGAAGAGCTTGTCAAGGCAGCAATGGAACAGTTAAAAACTCACCATGGGGTCATTTTATCTGAAAACGGGGGCAGAATTCTCGATGTAAACATGATTAGTGATGACCAGAAACTATTTTTGGTCAGTGATTTGCGACAAGAGTAACCATACTATTAAATTCGGTGAACTTTTGGAGGCTGATAAGTCAGTCGTCATCATCATCCGAAAATACATAGTAAAAACAATACTTATTTCTGCTGTAGATTCTTTTTCAGTCGGCAATTTCGTGCATAGCCAATCTGCAAATTTAAAGGAATTACCTTGTATGCATTTCGTCTTGTATGCATTTCGTCTTTAATAGTGAAGAACTCTTATAATGTGGAGAGGCCGTCTTTGAAACAGCATTTAGCAAAAGGGAAGAGGCCCCATAAGACAGAAAAAGCCTATTAGCCGCCTTTGCAAGCAATGGAAATCAATGTTGACAAGCCTTAACGATAAAGAGAACACCAAACTTCCACAAAGTGAGTTCCAAGGTCAAGATATCAATGAATAGAGCATCCAATATTTATAACACACATGGATTGCATTCCTCTCTCCCTCAGATTTTCCTAGAACAAGAAAATAGCTAAAATTTTTCTTGAGAAGTTGGAAATGGTGGCGCACATACTGTATGATGCTGGAAATTAAGTGAGCAAGTGGGGGGATGTCGTCTGGCTCGAAACAAAGTTTTTCTAGTTCTCTTGGTCTCGGGCCAGGCTTCATTCCCCTCACTGCCTTCTCTTCTTCTTGTATGTAGCTGTGGCTCCATTTCGCCAAGGTATTCATGTATTCATTCTTCTTCTGCCTTCTTTAGTCCTATTGTAATTACTTGAAAGAAGCTCTAGCTTTGTCAAGAGGAAGACCAACCGCTGTATGCCAGTATGTGGCTGTGCCTGGTCTCGAGATCTCTTTGGCGTTTTCTTTCCTCCCTTTGACTGCTAATGTTTTATGTATGATAAAGATCATAATCTAGGCCTCATCAGAATACTGTCCGATTATTAATTACCTTATTATGCCTTGTTTAGGCTGCAAATCCGGTAAATTATATAAACTATAATTGGCACTCTTGTGTCAAAAACACAAGTGAAGTCTATGGACTATTATAAAACAAAAAGTTATATAAGCTAATTGAGGCTGTTGGAACTTAACCAAGACATCTTGTATTCCTATGTTGGGAATGCTAGAAACCAAAGACACCAACTTTTTATAGTTCATGTATCTGTTGCCTTTGATATTTCTTCCAACTTAAAAGTAAAGCCTAGGACGAGACGTGCATAAAACAATACACTTTATTCAAGTACTTTCTTTTTATTACTACAAAACAATGTAGTGATCTTGAAAGAGCTTCTGGATGACATGCCTCAGTCGAGGTATGACGAGATTTCACACCTATACACGACAAATGTCAATCTGCTTGATCTTAGCCTAGCTAGGGAAAGGTTTAAATGTCATTCTTCATTAGCCACTCGCCCACATTACTTTATACGCACTACATGTCAACCTCCACGCCAGAGGTCTCCCAAATCTCGTCACCAGCAGAAAAATACCCATCAGAATTTTGGAATATTGTGGCCTGCTACTGCCACCTCAATATTGCACACAAGTATCCACTACCTCTAATCAGTCAGGATTTGATTACCGGCCTCTATCTTTTTCGTTAGCCACACTCAGTACTACCCCCACACCACCACATTTAAATATTGACTCCAAAATCTTCACCTTGGGCCAAAACAAAGGATCACAACATATGCAACCATAATATGGAGAAAGGAAAGCGGATAATCCCTGAAGTGGCTCTAAATTCTGGCCACAAGATGCCGATGATAGGCTTCGGAACCGCCGCTATTCCTCTTCCACCGCCAGAGATCCTCATCCCCATCTTTCTTGATGCCATAGAAGTGGGTTTCCGCCATTTTGACACCGCCTCCCTTTATGGCTCCGAAGAAGCTCTTGGTGGAGCAGTTAAAGAGGCAATAGAGCGTGGCCTCATAAAGGGTCGAGAAGAATTGTTCATTACTTCCAAGCTATGGTGTACAGAAAACCAGCCTCATCTTGTCCTCCCTTCACTCAAAAACACACTCCAGTGAGTACCTGTACTTATTAAAATTTGACCCTTTTATATACTTGTACCCTCTGATATATATGTGTATAAGTTTGACTTTGTATCTGTCGTGTGATTTTTATAGGAGGCTGGGGCTAGAATACGTTGATCTTTATCTAATTCACTTTCCAGTTGCATTGAGACAAGGAGTTGTTGGCTACAACCTCACGAAAGATGATTTCCATCCTTTTGACATGAAAGGAACATGGGAGGTTATGGAAGAGTGTTCAAGGTTGGGGTTAGCCAAGTCGATTGGTGTTAGTAATTTTAGCAGCAAGAAGCTATCTCAACTTCTCGAACATGCAACCATTCCCCCTGCCGCTAACCAGGTAACTAAAACAATTGCCAGCTGGGTTATCAATTAATTAAACATAAGTTTGTTTTCACTTGTTTTTGCTTATGGTTAATGGAAATGATGAGATGGGAAAGTAATTTAGGTGGAGATGCATGTAGCTTGGCGTCAGAAGAAATTGGTAGGATTCTGTAAAGAGAAAGGAATCCTGGCATGTGCATGGTCTCCATTGGGAGCTAATGGAGCTTCATGGGGCACCCTCGCGGTCATGGACGGTCCAGTCCTCAAAGAAATTTCTGCTTCTAAAGGAAAAAGTGTGGCACAGGTGCTATTATATATCCGTTTCCTACTCTTTGACGTACCTTCAGAATATTGTAAATTCTATAGGGGAAATGACCTTAAAGGAAATTGAAAAAAAAAAAAAAGAGAAGATCAGTTATTGATAGTTTTCAGGAATTAATTGATTTTTATTTGGACAAACGCAGATTGCTTTAAGATGGGTATACGAGCAAGGGGTATGTCCAATTGTTAAGAGCTTCAACAAAGAGAGGATGAAACAAAACCTTGAAATCTTTGAATGGGAATTGAGCCAGGAAGAAGTAAATAAAATTGAGCAGATTCCTCAGTTCAGGGGCCAACCAGCATCAGGTTTTGTTCATGAAGAGGGTCCTTACAAGTCGTTGGAAGATCTCTGGGACGATGATTGAAGTTTTTACAGAAAAAAATTGTGCTGCAAATTAATAAATTGATATTTAGCTTACATGGCTCAAAGTGATCACTGTAAACTCCTCTTTGGTGTTGTGATCCGACTCTATATATATCGAATATTGCCTCGACTACTTTCAATCCTCAACAAGTTATACAATATTGTCATTTGCCTCTACGTTTATTGTTTATCTTATCTGAATGAAGCTGGCAATTGCTTCAGTTTTGTAGGGATACATTTACTTGTAGCGTTTCCGCATTAGAGAAAACAGGGAGACACTACATAATGGTCGAAAACTTTTTCAACATAACTGCTTAAATTAGAAGAAACTATATATATAAATGGCCTAGGCTGTATAATCTTTTTCTCTTTTGATCAGCAAATAAAAGCCATCCATTGATATAGCATATAATACTACAACCCCTTATCAAGGGAATAATATACATTGGAGCTCTGGTCATCATCTGATTGGGATTGTTAGGAACCAAAGACGCCAACTTAATTTTATAGTTCATGCTTTGATATTTCTTAAAAGTGAAGCCTAGGATGAGACAGGGCATTACAAAAACAACACACCAATCTTTAAAGGGCTTCTCTATTATGTGGGCTTCGCCTTCCCTTTTCCACCAAAACAAAGAGCTTCTGTATGTTTTGAAAAAAAAAAAAAAAAAGGAAGAGAAGAGCTCCTGCATGACATGTCAGTCGTGTTATGACGAGAGCTCACACGTCATTACCCTTTCATTATTTTATACGGACGACATGTCAACCCCCACGGGCTCTCCCAGATTTTGCCACCAACAGAAAATGCCTTGCAAGATACGTAATCAGAGCCAACGGAAATGTGGTGACGCTGAAATCTTGGAATAATCTATGCGCGTGTATTGAGATTTTGAAAATTTTCCTTAAACTAATGCAATAATTAGACTCGAATATAGCCACTACTCTAGACTTCTTGGACTTGGCTGCCACGCATTGCCAAGCCATCATCTTTTTTCCTTTCTTTATCTTCTGGCCTACCAGAGAACCTCAAAATTCTTAGTTCAAAGAAGACAACCTCCAAATTCAACAAAATATCCAATACCTCTAATCAAGAAGGATTTGGCTACTGGCCCTGTCGTTTTCGTTTGCCACACCTAGAACCACCACCACCACCAAGTTTAAATAGTGACGCCCAAAACTTCACCTTGGCAAAAAAAAAAAAAAAAAGATTACACAACATATAGGTACCCATAATTATGGAGAGAGAGAAGCGGATTATCCCTGAAGTGGTACTAAATTCTGGCCACAAGTTGCCGTTGATAGGCTTGGGAACCTCGGCTACTCCTCTTCCACCGCCAGAGATCCTCATCCCCATCTTTGTTGATGCCATAGAAGTCGGTTATCGCCATTTTGACACTGCCTCACTTTATGGCTCCGAAGAAGCTCTTGGTGGAGCTGTGAAAGAAGCAATAGAGCGTGGTCTAATAAAGGGCCGAGAAGAATTGTTCATCACTTCCAAGCTATGGTGCACAGAAAACCAGCCTCATCTTGTCCTCCCTTCACTCAAGAACACACTCCAGTGAGTACCCTACAATTCAAGAATTGAAAGGTTCTTAATTTGCATATATGTTTTTGACTTCGTGTGATTTTAATTTCATAGGAGGCTGGGGCTAGACTACGTTGATCTTTATCTTGTTCACTGGCCAGTCGCATTGAGACAAGGAATTGTTGCCTTCAACCTCACGAAAGATGATTTCCTTCCTTTTGACATGAAAGGAATATGGGAAGTCATGGAAGAGTGTTCAAGATTGGGGTTAGCCAAGTCAATTGGTGTTAGTAATTTTAGCCGCAAAAAGCTATCTCAACTTCTTGAACTTGCCACCATCCCTCCTGCCGCTAACCAGGTAAAATAATTACTTGCCAGGGTATAACAAATTAATTATAGGATTGTTTTCACTTGTTTTCTCCTTATGGTTAATGGAAATGATGAGATGGGAAAGTGTACTTCAGGTGGAGTTGAATGTGGCTTGGCAACAGAAGAAATTGGTGAGCTTCTGTAAGGAGAAAGGGATTCAGGTGACTGCATGGTCTCCTTTGGGAGCTAATGGAGCTGCTTGGGGCACCCTCGCGGTGATGGATAGTCCAGTCCTTAAAGAAATTGCTGCTTCCAAAGGGAAAAGTGTGGCTCAGGTGCTATTATATATCCTTTTTTTTTACTATTCTTTTACCTTCAGAATATTCTAAATTCTGAAGGAAACTGAAAAAAATTAAAGAGACCAGAAGTTTATTGATATTTCAGGAGGAATTAATTAATTTTTATTTGGACACCGCAGATTGCTTTGAGAGGGGTATACGAGCAAGGTGTGTGTCCAATTGTTAAGAGCTTCAACAAAGAGAGGATGATACAAAACCTTGAAATCTTTGAATGGGAATTGAGCCAGGAAGAGGTGCATAAAATTGAACAGATTCCTCAGTCCAGGGGCCAACCAGCATCAATTTTTGTTCATGAAGAGGGTCCTTACAAGTCGTTGGAAGAACTCTGGGACGAGGATGAGGATTGAAGTTTTCACCGAAAGAATTGTGCTCCAAATTAAAATACATAGATATATATTCAGCTTATATGGCTCAGCGTTGATCATAATTAATAAAGTCTTTTGCCTATTGTATTTGTAATGATTAAAAGGATTCTCAAGTAAAGGCAAGATGTTTCTTTTTCATTTGGTGTTCGTCAGATGATCCGATATATGGTCTCCAACAGAGTGCTCTACATATTAAATATTACCTTTGGACTTTTTTTTTTCCTTTTTGGTTTTTATAGACACTACATAATGCTCGAAAACTTTAGGTATTTGATATGACGGGAAATTTTACAATATACCTGATCAGGATTCGATTAGAAGAAACTATACACATGGCCTAGCTAGGCTGTGTAATCCTATCAGAGAACTTTTATCCAAAAAATCTATCAGAGAACTGTGTGACAGAAGTTGGAGATTAAAGGATATAACTAGCATTATCAAAAAAAAAAAAGGATATAACTAGCCAGTACAGTATTGGTTGTCATCTGATTGGGGGTATCCGGCACTGGACCTTTGCAAGTGACAAAAGATGGGGAGTCATTTTCTTGGGTCGAAATTGCGTGCAGTCCTTTCCAGCCACATGTCTTTAATTATCCCAATTAACAATTTGATCCTCACTCCCACCACAACTTTCCCTAACACTGTAAGAATAGAAAATTATTTTTGGTACCATACCTAAAACATTTTAAATATTGGGCTACGTTTTATTATAGCGGAAACCTTTATAACCCAAATTTCCCAATCATTGAGGATATTCAAATCTTCATGTCTCTTTCTTGTTAGCTAATTAAAAAGTATCAAACATTTAGGATTGGTCAGTAGACTTAGCCTTTGGGGTTGCATGTACATCCACGATCCTTACGTTGGATTTGGAATCTAAGTGAACCGATTGTAATAAAATAACCTATTAATAATGACCACAAGTCAATATGCTTATTTCATGTTTGTCCATTTGTTATCTATCCGACCTAGATGCTTGAGTAAGTTTCCTACCAAATAATTTTTTACACGAATTTAACATTTGTTTAAATAAAATCAAGTTGCTTCTTACTTATACCAACCCTAAGTTGGTCCAAAACTTTGAGCAACAAGCACGCTAGCACTTGTCATCTTCATATAGCAAGTAGGGAATTAATATTGTGGTTGGAAACTAGCACTGTAGCAGTCGTCATCCTACCTTGGCACTCATGGGATCCCCATTTGAATATATGGATAAAAAAGACTTAACTCGTCTCTATACTTGTTTAATTTGATAATTTTTGTCGCTTGTACACTCTAATTTGTATACATGTGACTTTTGTGCTAAGCAATTTTAATAAATTTAGTCCCTTTAATTTGAATTTTTCTAATTTCTAGCTGGTAGATTATAAGACTTTTAGGTTATTATGATTTTCCGATAATGGGCATATCCTATCTATTAGAATATGTATACATGTAAATTGGATTAAAGACAAAAATTATCAAATAAGACAAGACGATTTAAGTAATTAAGCCCCATAACGCCATTGACAAAGCTTGCTGTACCGGTGGTTGGTTGTTGCAAGCGCCTTCCTATGCACCAACTCCTCAATATTAATGTCAACCCCCTTTTTATGCTCTTGAAATGCCCAGGCCTTGATCACTAACTGCAAAAGCACACACTCTAGCTAGGGAAAATGGAGAAGAAAGGGCAGATGATCATCCCGGAGGTGGTACTAAGTTCTGGCCACAAGATGCCATTGATAGGCATGGGAACTGTGGTTGTTCCTCTTCCACCACCGGAGAGCCTCATCCCCATATTTCTGGATGCCATAGAAGTTGGTTATCGCCATTTTGACACTGCCTCTGCTTATGAAACCGAGGAGGCCCTTGGTGGAGCTGTGAAAGAAGCAATAGAGCGTGGCCTTATAAAGGGCCGGGAAGAATTGTTCATCACTTCCAAGCTGTGGTGCACCGAAAACCAGCCTCATCTTGTTCTCCCTTCACTGGAAAACACACTCCAGTGAGTACCCTATATAGATATGATATATATACTACTATATGGAAAATACCTACATTAATTTGAGTAATTTGTTGTCTCTAATATATGAATAACTTACTTTATCTCTTGGTGATTTTAATATATAGGAGGCTGGGACTAGAATACATTGATCTTTATCTAGTGCACTGGCCAGTTGCATTGAGGCAAGGAGCTGCTCGTTTCAACCTTACCAAAGATGATTTCCTTGCTTTTGACATGAAAGGTACATGGGAAGCCATGGAAGAGTGTTCGAGATTGGGATTGGCCAAGTCCATTGGTGTTAGTAACTTTGGTACCAAAAAACTTTCAAAACTTCTTGAACATGCAACCATCCCTCCTGCCGTTAACCAGGTAATTAATTAAAGCACACACTTGAGGGGATCGAGTTGTTCTAAATTCTTGATTGATGTTAGCATATGATTAATTATGAGAGGAAATCTATATGTACTGTAGGTGGAGATGCATGTAGCTTGGCAGCAGAAGAAATTGGTAGGATTCTGTGAGGAGAAAGGAATCCTGGTATGTGCATGGTCTCCCTTGGGAGCTAATGGAGCTTCTTGGGGCACCCTCGCGGTCATGGACAGTCCAGTCCTCAAAGAAATTGCTGCTGCTAAAGGGAAGAGTGTGGCACAGGTACAGATTCGTTTCGTTGACTTTTTTTTTTTTTTTTTGAGAATGAAAGCATCAGATATCTTTCATTAAAATCATCAGAGTTTGCTATTACAATATCGATCAAAATATGCTAAAGGAGCCAATATTAAAGAGACAAAGGCAATCGTCAATGTTAAATTTTATCTGCTATATGCATCATATATATAATAATCTAATTAATTAAGAGGACAGAGTTTTGGTGTGACAACTAATTCAAGAATATTCTTGAAGTCAAACTCAAACCTAGCTTGAATTAAAGAAAAAATAAAATTGAATTATATCTCATTTGCATTTATTAATCTGAACTGAAGTATTGGATAAATTCAGATTGCATTGAGATGGATATACGAGCAAGGTGTGTGTCCAATTGTTAAGAGCTTCAACAAGGAGAGAATGATTCAGAATCTTCAAATATTTGATGACTGGGAACTAAGCAAGGAAGAATTTCATAAGATTGAACAGATTCCTCAGTTCAGGGGGCAAAAATCAGAGAGCTTTGTTCATGAAGACGGTCCTTACAAGTCTTTGGAAGAACTTTGGGATGATGAGCCATAACTTTCTATAAATTATCCATTATATATAATGGACGGCAAAAACTAAGAAGATATCGGTTTTGTACTTGTCTGGATCAGATCAATGGCTCAGCTCTCTACTAATTAAATAAAGGCTTTTCTTCCTTTTTATTTGCCAAATGTGTGATTTGAAATTATATATGCCCGTGACTGGTGTGAGTGGACATATATGAACTCAAGAGAATAATTTTTTTTTGTATGACGTCAAGAATCGCTAATGCATCTATTACATGAGTAATGGATTAAAGAGACTTTTAAGGAACTGGCTAGAGAGATTGTGCGAGTTTGTTGTCTAAAGAATCACAGACCATTTTGAAGCTTAGCAACCCAGGAACCAACAGTGGTAGAATCGAGCTCAAAGATAAAACTCGGTGGAGGGTGAGGAGTTGATTCTATCTTTGAAAATGGATTTACTTGCCACTTCTTTACTTTGGACAGCAGGCCGATTAGTTTTGGGCCAATGTGTGGTGGGACAAAGCCTGCCTTTTGCCACTTTTATCAAAAAGACAAAAACCCAATTAGCCACTTCCATGCATATATGCATTGTTTCCCTTGTGTCATGCATAAGATCTCCCCCGAAATTTAGTGGGTATGGAGCTTAATTAGCGGCACGTCCCTCAAGAGGGTTTGGGAAACACAAGGCTCAGTAGTTGTCTGTCTTACTTCTAGTAATAACATAAACAAAAAGGTTTTGTAACTACAGTGGTTGACTATAGCATTTCTTCCTGAATTCGGCTTACTCTGGCACTGCATGGATCACCATTTGTACAAATACCCCATTGAAAGCTTGCTGTCCCCGGTGGTTGTTTGCCTGCCCCTTCATGTGCACCACCTCCTAAATATTAACGCCAACCCCCTTTTTTTAATTTTTATTGATAAATAAACACAGGCAGGCCATCATCACTTATATAGTACTACGTACTAGCAAAAGCACACTACACACCAAGTAGGAAAAATGGGGAAAGAGCAGATTATCCCCCAAGTGGTACTAAGTTCTGGCCATAAGATGCCATTGATAGGCTTGGGAAGTGGGGCTGTTCCTCTTCCACCGCCAGAGATCCTCATCCCCATCTTTCTTGATGCCGTAGAAGTGGGTTATCGCCATTTTGACACTGCCTCTTTTTATGGTTCAGAAGAAGCTCTTGGTGGAGCTGTGAAAGAAGCAATAGAGCGTGGCCTCATAAAGGGTCGTGAAGAATTGTTCATTACTTCCAAGCTATGGTGTACAGAAAACCAGCCTGGTCTTGTACTCCCTTCACTCAAGAACACACTCAAGTGAGTATTCTACAATTCAAGAATTGAAGGTTGTTTGCATATATATGCATGTTTGACTTTGTTTCTTCCCTGTGATTTTATTATGTAGGAGGCTGGGCCTAGAATACGTTGATCTTTATCTAGTGCACTGGCCAGTTGCATTGAGGCAAGGAGTTGTTGGCTTCAACCTTACCAAAGATGATTTCCTTCCTTTTGACATGAAAGGAACATGGGAAGCCATGGAAGAGTGTTCAAAGTTGGGATTAGCCAAGTCCATTGGCGTTAGTAATTTTGGTACCAAGAAATTGTCAGAACTTCTTGAACATGCAACCATCCCTCCTGCCGTCAACCAGGTAATTACTAATTAATGAATTGGCACCCTAGTTAATTAGGAGGAGTTGTTCTAAATTCTTGATTGATGCATGTTAGCATATAATTAATGAGAGGAAAACTATATTTCTTTAGGTGGAGATGCATGTAGCTTGGCAACAGAAGAAATTGGTCGGATTCTGTAAAGAGAAAGGAATCCTGGTATGTGCATGGTCTCCCTTGGGAGCTAATGGAGCTTGTTGGGGCACACTTGCAGTGATGGACAGTCCAGTCCTCAAAGAAATTGCTGCTGCTAAAGGGAAGAGTGTGGCCCAGGTACAAATTGAAACATTAATTTCTGTTGTCCAACATGCAATTTCACAGTTAGTCACTTATTAAAGATACATTGTGCACTTCTCCTCTGAAAACAGTACGAATTTGGTTGTGGAAGGGAATTTTTTCCTCTGGTGAAGTACTATAAAACATTAAGTATGTCACATGGTTTTGGGGCATGACGAAACTATTTCAAGGATACTCTTCTGGTCAGAACTAGAGAAATTAGAAAGAATTTCATTTGCATTTATTAACCTCGAGTCTTGGATGTATTCAGATTGCGTTGAGATGGATATACGAGCAAGGAGTGTGTCCAATTGTTAAGAGCTTCAACAAAGATAGGATGATGCAAAATCTTCAAGTACTTAATGATTGGGAACTAAGCAAGGAAGAATTGCATAAGATTGAACAAATTCCTCAGTTCAGGGGGCAAAAGGCAGAGTGTTTTGTTCGTGAAGACGGTCCTTACAAGTCCTTGGAAGAACTTTGGGACAATGATCCATAAATTTCTATAAATTCTCCATACCGGAGGGGAAGACTAAGATATTACTGGTTTTGTACTTGTCTGGGATCAGATCAATGGATCAGCTCTAAATTAATAAAAAAGGCAATCCTTCAGTTTTATTTGTCAATTATATATTCTCGTGTGACGCGCGAGTGGAAAATAAGATCCATATATGACGAACTCTTTTTTTTTTACCAGAAAAAAAAAGGCATCAATGGTGTTATCATCGCCCTGTCGGTCCAGGCCCCGGTCAATACCGGTTACATCTTGGCATTAGAGCATCCTCATAGGAGAGACCGCCCACCGAGGCATTAGCAGACACCCTCGCCTGCTACGCGTCATAGTGTCGGGAGTCACCGGGCTCAACGGCCACTACCCACCGTGTGGAAGGCCATATTCGGCCACATCACACTATGGGGCTTGACTGGAAGCGCCGGGACTCGACCTGAGTCCTAGTCTCCTAGAGATGGCAGGCTAAAGGCTTTAGCCACCACCCCCGCTGATTGTGACGAACTCATTTGAAGACTCTTCCATTAGTATATACATATATAAAAAGGAAAAAAAAAAACTCTTCGATTTAAGAACTGCAAACAGGAGTCAGAACTACTCTGAAATTATGTATACATTAGTGTTTAGTGAACTTTTATCTCTTTCCAGATGAAGAAGTCAAGAAGGACCCCTATCATAGTATTAGGAAAACCAAATAATAATGGAAAAATGAGTTTGTAAAACGAGGAAAATTCTTACCATGTGGAGCTTGGTGACACTAGCTAGCTGGCTTAGACGTAGAGGGAAATCCACAAGCCTCGATAAATTGATTTAAGAATGTTTTGGTGTTAAATCCCTTCTTGGTGGACCATGGGCCATGGCTACCTTGTTTTAGGTTTTGTTAAATCTTGATTTCAAGTACCTAGCTACTACCTAACCATGGTCCGCAAGGTGTCTTTGTAATTATTTGGAACAAACGAAATTGTTTTGCATTTAGAGAGAAAGAGAGTGGTCAAGGATAGCGGATGCTCCGTTTAGTAATCTTAGCATGAATTGTCATCAGCTCAGATATTATGGTCTCAACCTATTCTGTAGAGGAGACTTCCCTGTACACCTCTCTCTGTTTCAGATGCCAAGACTTCTGTGTTACACTTGGTTATGGAACTTAAGACTTTTCAAAGGCATTTCTTTGTTCTAGTTGTGAACAAAATCTTTGTGTATCTTGCTAGAACCGGTCGTTCCAACAAAATATCTTCCATCAACATAAAGTGGGGTAATTTTAGATGGCATGTCTTAGTGAGCTGCGCAACTTGTGGAGACTTGTTTTTTTTTTTAAAAAAAAAAAAAGGATGGTTCTTACAAGTCAATGGAAGAACTCTGGCCAAGAGACCAAGTCTCCTGCCAAATTGTGGCACAAATGTGTCATTCTTATTGTTTTAGATTCTATCATCCGGATGCGTACTTTGGTAGTATAGCAACTGTATCGACAATTGTCCTTCACTCTGATAAGAGGTAACAGTAACATATGCTAGTAGTTTTTACCCAAGAACAAAGAAGAAAACAGACATAAGCTAGTAGTTTTCGCAATTTTTTCCTTTCTACTATTGAACATACATTAAACAGGAAAAACGTCCTTACATGATGTTTATTAATGTCAGACTAGAACTAGAACTTCATGGATTCATCCATTTATCCAGTGGCATACCTAAACAAACCATGATCATGCGTCACCGAATCTAAACTTAATTGTGTTAGGACAGGGATCACAGGGCCGTCATGTGTAATGCTGGGGAGCTCTGGCACTGCAGCTTCAAATTTAAGGAATTGGATTACTTGTCCTGTCGAAGGCCTTCTATCTGCAACTGGGTGTGTGCACCATAAGCCCACCATCATTAAGCAAGTCATCTCTTCAGTGTCAAACTTCGTATCCAACCTATCATCTGCAGCATCAAGAATGTTCCCTTCTCTGTACAATGACCACACCTCCTTTACCAACTCTGCAGACCGCCCGTTCCTCCTTCCACATGCAATTTCCAGCGCCACAACCCCAAAGCTAAAGATATCTGTGCTTTTGTTGGGCTTGCCATCTTTCTGATACTCAGGGGCAACATAGCCAGGGGTCCCGGCGGGATAAGTTGTTGCAGACACCAACTGTGTGTCCACAAGCTTAGCAATCCCAAAGTCACCAAGCCTGGCGGTGAAATCCATGTCTAGGAGGATGTTCGCCGGCTTGAGATCTCTATGGAGTACACATTGGTCCACACCCTCATGAAGATAGTGAAGGGCAGAGGCCAAGCCCAAAGCAATATTATATCTGAAATTCCATGGGAGCAAGTGCCTACTGTTGTTGCCAAAAAGATGAGTATCAAGGCTACCATTTGGCATGTACTCATAAACAAGCAAGAATTCACCTCGCTCATGGCACCATCCAAGGAACTGCACAAGGTTTCGGTGTATAAGACGGCTTATGATCTTTACTTCATTGATGAAAAGACTCTCAGGGTGCTCTGAACCGGTAAAAACTCTCTTCACAGCAACCATCCGGCCTAGATCAGTCAAGGTTCCTCTGTAAACGAGTCCTGATCCTCCTTGGCCTAATCTCCTGGAATCTGCAAACCCATTGGTAGCCAAAGAGAGTTCTTGATAAGTGAATTTTCTCGGAAGAGCTCCCTTTTCAAGATCAACACCGATCTTGTTTCCTTCCCGGCCATTATTGGTGGTAATTCTCTTCTTCAACACAAACCAACCGACCAAGCCCCCAAGAATCAGGACAAAACAAACTGGGAAACCCACCAGCAAGTATATCTTGCTCCCATGTTTAATCTTGCCCCGAACCTTCCCATCCAAAGTTGAGCTGAAATTCCAAGAGTTAATGTAATGCTTCGACTTGTGAACGCCCGTAGCCGAAGAGATGGGTTGGCACTGGGTGAGCCCATCCTGTACGGAGTCTAGTTAGACTATTCTTTCTCTTCTGTATAACTGTAACTTTAGTCCCAAAAGGAGCATTCAGGTCTTGTGTCACTCCAAGAACCACCACCTCAACATTCATTAGGTTCGTACTCATTCTAAGGGTGACACTCTGGATTGTAGGGTCGAGCATATGTGTCGTCTGAACAATGAGTTATTGTTGATCCCGATATGTTCCACCTTTGGATCCCAAGGATTCGCAAAACTATCGAACTCAACCATAACCAACTGGTTGGTCGACAGGGATGCCATATTAGTGGTGTTGAGCAAACCCAGGAACCCACCACCGGAGTTTGGTGGAATCTGATAACCCACAGGAGCCAAGAAGAATGCAATTCCATGGCCGTAAGTGGTGTAGTTGAGGATGTCAATCTTGAAAGTGAAGTGGGTAGTGAAGTCCGTGAGCTGCCCGGAAGAAGAGTCCCATAAATGCACAGGCTTTGCATAAGTAGCCTTCCCTACCCGGTAGTAGTAGTCCATGGTGAGGTCGATGGCGCCAACTGATGGAAAAGCGTCACCTTCGTAGTAGATGTCGTTTGAGCCTTGCTCGAAGCGGGGTATATCGAAGGTGACAGAATGAACATAGGGAGGAAGGAGAAGGACAAGAAGAAGAAGACATAGTTGGATGGTGATGGTCATGAACAGGAGAGTGTAGCGAGCTGCCATTGAAGAGAGAAGTTGGTCTTGATATGCTAGTGCTTTTAATGTGAGGAAGGGAAATTTTTATGCTTGGACAAGATACTCTTGTTACGTTACTATGATGACGTGATGTGTCGTTTGGCTTGACAACTTTGACCATCTGATAAACTACAAATATTAGGCAGGAAAATAAGGAAGTGAAATAATTGACAGTTAGGATACGAGGATGGGCCTACGGAGGAGGATACAAAAACGGATCCGGGTATTTCATATTTGTATTTGTATTTCGACGAAATATTATATAGCTAGTAATTAAATGGTTATTTCTATTCGGCCTAATATCTAACGAAATTAAGACTTAGCATTTTTATTTTTTAATATTAATAAATAAGGTAGGAGAAAGATCCAATGAAACAATTTAGCCAAAAAAAACTATTATCTTACCTAGAATCTAAGTCAAATTGATTATTGTCTTCTAATCTGTGTGAAAAGAACCTAAAATATTTAAAGAGAAAAGTAGACATAATTTTGTGGGACTCATATCATTAATGAGTAACGATAGACAAGTAGATTGGTTAATATGATTAATTGTTTTTTTTTTTGGTGTAATATGATTAATTGTTGACTGTAGAATTCAGGGAAACCCATTTAGTTTTTTCCCTCCTGCCTCAAAATGGATCATCAAGACCCGACTTGGCTGCTTCTGGATTCAATAAGCCCACAGTATTTTTTTTTTTGTTAAATCAGTAGTAGCCACATTCTTTCATCGGTAAGTTGACTGTTAGTGAGCAGGAAGGAAGGCAGAAACTTCCTGATAATGTTCAAAGCAAAAAAAAAATCATCATAGTATGATTCTGTACTTGATCAATTATTTTTGTATTATTTCATTTTCTTGGTGTTATTATTAATAATTTTTCAGTACTGTTTCTTTTCCTTCAATCCACGACACTACCCAGAATATTCAAATGTGCTTCCGGGAAGTAACACTTGTTCTACTTGCGCTGCGTTTCCGTACCTCAAAAACTGGCGTCAACTGTCTTCGTCAATTCTTTGAAAATCATGACGATAACTGTTTTTTTTTCTTTTTTACCTTAAACCCATATTTCTTGTAAGAGAAAGAATCTATTTTGCTTTTGAAAAAAAAAAGGAATGAGAAAACAACCACAAAACAAAAGCAGCCATATGCCTGGCAAACACGCCACCCTTAGTTTTCTACAATTATAGTCTCAGAGACCAGGCCTAGCCATCTTATAGCATGGGCATCAATCTTTCAAGTCAATGCATTTACACTGTCCTTACTTTGATAGTCTTCTTTTTGGGTCCCAAAACAGAATAAACCATTGAACAATGAACCTCATTGACATTGGCTCTCTCCTTTGACAGTCTAGAAATCTTTTAATCCTTCTTCAGTTGAAAAAATAAAAGAAGAAAAAAATCATTATTTGCTCCTTGGAATCTCCTATCCATCTCACTTCTAGATGATTTTTTCGACAATTTTTTTTTTCTTGATCTAAAAATATTACTATATAATTCATATTTCATCTCAAAATTGGGTTGCATCATATTAGTGGGCCGTTGCCCCAGATCACAAGGATCTTGTGCTGAAAATGTATTATACAAATTGAATATATTTAGTAACAGTTTCAGGCTTTTGAGTGAGAAATGTGGGCTGGGCTTGGAACATTGTTTGCCTTGTTGGAACATATATTATTTTTAAAGAACCCCCATATTTCCAGCCGACACAGTACACTACTACTATCAATGTTACTCAGTGACTGACATGTCAGTCAAAATTGCGAGTGACAAGTCGGGTGCAACAGCTGCAAGATAATAAAAATAAAATCCAACGGTTAACCGACGACGAGCAGAGTAACTCCACCTGGAAGAAGATCTAGAAGACACTCCCATTCGCCACTCGCCTTGGTTATTAAGAAAAGCATTCATTTAATATAACATATTTCTTTTTTTATTGAATTGATATTTTCGTCATCGGCAGAAGAGAAAGGAAAGAAAACAAGCTTTACTTGTCAAAAAAACAGCTCAATAATCGACGATTAGTTGGACCGGAGAATGGCACTCCAGTGGATGATACTGACGTACATCGTGGCCGCTGAGGCGGCGCTAGCGGCGCTGGTAACGCTCCCGTCGCCGAAGCCGTTGAAGAACCGGCTCGTGTCGCTGGTCTCTCTCATCCTTCAACCCGCTCTCTTCATCGTCCCCTTCGCCGGCTTCCAGCTCCTAGGTTTTCCTTCTCTCTCTATCTCCCTCTCCTCGTTTTGTTCCGCTTCTTTTTTTTTTTATGAAAAATCTGGTTTTGATTTGGAGAAGAGGATGATCATGGCTGTTTGTTTGTTTGTTTGTGGAAAAGATTTATATTGGAAGAACGAGCACCGGCTGTCGTGCACATCTGAGATCTGCACCGCCGCCGAGAGGGATCGCTACGAGAAATCAGTATGTTGCTATTTTATCTTAAATTTGTGTTTGTTTTTTTCCTCATTTGAAGTTATTGAATCTGTGATTTCTATGTAATTGCTTGGGTATCTGATCAATGCTATCACAAATTTCAGCTCCTCTTCGATTTTAATGCTTTTTTTTGTACCTTCATAAGAGTGGGGAAGAACTTATAAGAGCGAGATGTGGGGCATTCCTTAGGTATTTCGTGTGTGTGAGACAGAGTGAATTGTTGTTTCCAGCGACTTATTTAACTGAAACTTAGAATTGTAAGCTTTTTTTGTTTGTTACTGTTGTGGCTGCTGCTTTTTGTGTAAGAAGAATTGGAAGGTTAATTAGGTAGTTCCAGAGCACGAGTGGGTTATTTGTTGTAGATTAAGACTTTGTCGTCTAACTGGTGGGGTTTTCACTTTACTTTCACTTCTTTCAATTCCTAGTGATTGCTTTAGCCTCTAGTGCAATCTCATGCAGATGCTTAGATATTGTTGAGATTTTAAAGCGCTTGAGTTTGTGCCCTGAATCTGGTGGTTTGTGATGACTTTCTGTTTAACCTCTCACAATATGTAGAATAGTATGCTTGTTGCGACGACTTCATCTTTTCTGTGATGAGATTGTTTTGTATCTTGATGAATGTTGAGTATGTTTCTAATTCTGGTGCCTCCTCATTTTTCTTGTTCATAATTTTGTTTAGGCGTGCTGCACATTTGTGGTAATGTAGGATTTTTGATTTATCTGGAACTTGGTAATATAAGATTTTAGGATATACCATTCAAAGGGAACAGCTAAAGAAGCTTAATTATCGTTGTGGTTGTCCGCTTGTGAAGTTGCTGGTGATCCAGTCAGCAATCTGCTCAGAACATGCAACTCTAGATTTCTTTTTCTTTTTTGTTGAATGTAATTTCATTGAGAAGTTTTTGGTGCTGTTGATCAATGTTGACATTAGCCCATCTTGATTTTGGCCATGTGAAAGTGGAATTTGCTTCTTTAACAAGAGTTTCTATTTCCTGAAAGGTAAAATATTGCTATCTCAATAAGCTCACCATCTACGTATACTTTGCAGATCTACAAAGCTCAAAGGAACGTGATTCTTTGTGTTTCAGCATGTCTTCTTTACTGGTATATAGCCATCACTGTGAATACTTGGTTTGAGGAGCATTATATTCTTTTACTAGCAAAGTTTCTCATACCTATCTGACACAGTGTACCATTGTATTTGGGTGTAGGTGTGTATATCGTATATGCAAATATCACAAAGAAGCTCAACGTTTGGAGGAACTAGAGAAGAGGTACAAGAACGAGTAATTTCACACGTCATCCATCTTGTCTTCTCATTGTTCGGTGCAGAGGAGAAAGTTTGCTGTGATTCAAATGCAAGTCTGACATAGATGCTATTATGTTATGATTAGTTCTATGTATTTTTCCCACTCACTTTTCTACTAGTTGTAAGGGAAGTATTCTTCTGGTAATGTGTGGAAGGAACTAGAATTGTGCGTAGTTTGAAGACAAGCCCTCTTGGTAAATCCCGCTCCTTACTTTTAACCTTATAATAAGTTGAAGAATTACATTACGGGCATTGGGTTGGCTCCCACGCGATGGAATGTGGTTGTTGTGCGTGTGATATATTGATATTGCTGGTACCAGTTATTCAGTTAACCATTTCCTTCTTCCTCATTTGTGCTTGAGGAATGAGGTGCCCGCCGGTATAAGTTTATACCTAGTATTAAATTACTTCAACTGTGGCCAACAATACTGTTTAAGATAAAGTATTGCTAATCTATTATTGAGTCCTTGTTGCAATTATTAATGACAGACAAACCTGCAAAACATTTAATCCTCTCCTCTGACCAAAGTTAGTGATGAGTTATAGTTATACAAGATAATGAAAATAAATAATTAGAAGAAATAAAGCCATGAAATGAATATATGATGATCATTCAAGACTAATGGCGTCTATACAATGTCTCTTCACAATTTTACAATCTTAACTGAAATTGAAACATACAATTGTCTAAATTGATATAATATAGGCTTCATTTTATCTAGATTTTGATGATCGTTGCCGCTCTATGAGATATCTTCGAACAGCAAGGAGTGGAGACCGCCGTTATTTTGTCCGATTAAGGTGTTCAAAGGCGAGGAGAATTATTAGGTATTAACCGGTTGTTTTTCACACATGCTCGATGTTTAACGTTGAAATGTGTTGTGGGTGTTTTAGAAGCCCAAGCGTGTGCTTACCTGTCTACCTAGTCGTCGTTATTCCAATATACGACTACTTTTTGTCGATAATGAACAACTATCTTACCAGTTCCACATCAGGTGCTATGTTTAGGCTTAACACTTATTCTCACTTTTTATTGATCTTGGTTTTTGACTTCAGTCACTAATCACTCGGGCTAAGAATAATGTGCATGTAGCCACTCGACTAGAATGAAATGGCATGAGCATTCTTCAGAAAAGGATATGTCACGATTCGTATTCTCACAAAAATTTTGCTGTAAAACATTATTAGCACTGAGCTTCTCTAAGATATAAAATGTATTAGCTAATTTGATATTTCATCATGCATGATTTATGCATCACGCTCTTTTTTCTCACATAATATGCACCCCTGGACTTGTGGGCAGATAAAATTGTTTCATATAACTAACTAGCACCCATTTTGATGCCACCATCCGTATTAAACTAGTTGTAGTATAGGCGTTAAAACATGAAATATCACATCTCTTCCCTGAACGTTTTTTTTTTTTACAATTTTCCCCTGAACGTTTATCCTCTATCCTAGAAACAAACAAAATTATTTCAACTAAACATACTAATCATAATACATCGCAATGCTCTTATAAAATCAATTGTGTCATATATATTGTCTTGTGTCATATATATTGTCTTAAATTATATTTTAAAGATAATAAGAGATTAGAAGGTAGGAAGATTATATTTATTAAGATATCATGTCATTAAAATGTCAATAAAATAAACTTCAAAAACATTGTTGTCGGATATTGGTGAATACTAAAAATATAATGCTTTTACAACGTGGTCTAAAGAAATGGATTGAAAGAAAACCAAACCTAAATTATCTCTTTAAGTAATTAATTGTATAGTTTTCTTTGTTTAATGTATCTATCCTATGGGTCGCATCACAAAAAAGCAATAAAAGAGCATTTACATGCATGGATGGTGGATCTACTTTATACTAGACTTCATCTTGTAAGATGATGCATGAATACTTCTTTTCGGTTTATTGTTATCAATGTGGACAACTTATTATTAATCCTTCATCCTATCATTACCTCGAAAATCAGGAAGTAATGCCTTGTAAGAAGCATAGTAATGTTTTTTCAACAATACATCCCCGAGAATGAAAGTTCTCAAATATTCGAGCTAACTTACTCGAGTTTCATTAGTTGACTAGGGATGGCTTTTATTACTATATTATTATTTTCCAAACCTAAAACCGAGTAAGTTGACTACATATTTGACCCTAGGATTAGAAGTTGAGAACACGGGTACAACTAACTGTGTTAAACTTCTGCCGTGGAGAAAAAAACAGCAAAAGTCTTGCTCTTGACCCTCAAAGTTTGAACTGATATAAGGATCCATCCCTTTTTTTTTTTACTATTTTTTAATGTTTGAATATGTCAATACCTTGGACGTGGGGAGTTCAGGAAACATAAATTGAGACCCATCCCCACGGGAACGACCAGAATTGGTAAATCTAGTTCTTCAATATTAACGAGAAGCCAGTAATTTGCCCTTTTGCTAAAAACTTGGCAACATTATTATCACCATAGAAGTATACATTTCTGCATTGCGGAAAATGTTACTGATCTGGTATACAGTTATATATGCCTTGTTTACTTATACAAAAGAAAAAAAAATCTCTATAGATTGTCCCCCTGGTTGTTGGACGAATACGTCAATGCCTATGTGGGTCTTTGAGTCTTGAGACATTAACAAAGAGTGTGTGTTTTGTAATTAATTAATCTGTTTTTGGAATGGTAGGCGCGTTATTTTTGTTCTCTTATGGAGAGTGCACTGCAACCCTTGATTATTATTAACATGGTTGTTGTGTGTTAAAATATGTAAAAAGAGCCAAATCAAAAGATGTAGTTTTGGGTGATAGGCTACCAAAAAGAGTTGTCGATTATTGAAAATGTACAACACGTTTGCAATGTGTCGCAGTCATACCTCATATGTTCACAATATCACAATTCCATGCTCGTATAAGATAATACCATCAGAAAACTATACCATCCAATTATTTAGATCTTAAAAAATGCCGCATAAAGAACAGTCCCCCACAATACTTGGATCCCTTTCATAGTTTCACGAGAATTAGCAGCAGTCTAGACTAGAGTAGGGGAAACCAAAAAAATGAGAATAGCCCCCCACTCTACTTGGGTCCCTTTCATAGTTCATGTGAATAGACTATAGAGTTTTAGAATAGGACATTTCATGATATGAAAAACAGCTTGCTTTCATATCCTGGAAGGCAAAAATTAACCCTCTCCCCTGCAAAAGAGACAAAGGGCAATTGGCTGGGGAACATGTTTCTCTTTTTTAATTATATCGTGTACTGCCTACTCAATTTCCTTTTTTAAGGAGGTGAAAAGACTAGTATCAAAAAAAAAAAAAGGAGGTGAAAAGACTGTTTGATCTGATCTGAGCTGACTTTTGAGTCTATTCAAGTTCAGAGATTTGAATCCCGTACGTTTCCCTGCCTTACTCGGTGTGTATTAAGAACAAATCATTATATGACCCATATTTTTGAACTGATCAAATACTCAACTTAACCAAAGAACCATTCATTGAAGACACAGTTTGTTAATGATCATTGGCTATATACATAAACGAATATTGCAAAGTATCTTACCTATTTTTTTGAATGTAAACTTCTGAGTATGTATATGATTCTACACTAACTATTCCAAATTACAAAAGAATTTAATTCCAAACTGCTAAACTAATTGTAGTCAATACGTCTCAAAATGATCGTTTTAGATTCTTGAAATCTGAAGAGTCAAGGCACTCAAGTCCAGCCCTGTAAGGGTTCATTATCTTCAGAATCTCACTAGCCTTCTCCTTTGTTTCTCCGCCACAGCCAAGCTGCAAGAGCAATACCAACTTCTGGAATGCACCCACTTGAAGTGACTCAACCAAGACCTTCTCTTCATGTTCCTTGTCATGTTTGCTTAGCTTCAAAAGTGCAGAAACCGAAAACTGGGTTGCCAGCGCTGATACCCGCAAAAGTTTCTTCACTAACACTGGAATTGTCAGGACATTACCATAGGCTTCTTTTCTTCCTTCCTCAGAATCACAAAGACTATCAAAAACACCCAATGCTCTCTCGCTTATGCTCTTTTCCGAGTCTATGATAACTTCCAGCAGCAAAGAGACCAAACCCATCTTCATCAAGGCTGATTTTACTCCCTCATCACTTGTTGAGGATGAGACAAGATAGAAAAGCACCATAAGTGCAGCTTTGGTGACTGATGGGCCAATCGGATATTTGACCAATCTAAACAACACTTCAGTTACCTCATCAGTCTTTGCCAGTGCTTCTACATATCGGTGACCTGAACAAAGCAGCTCCTGCAAAACGATCAAGGAGTTTTCCTTCCCTGAAATATCTCCACATTTCAAGAACCAGACCATGCAACGTAAAGAATCTCGGGATCCAAAATGTTTTTGAGCTTCAACACCGAGAGGAAACATCCAACTGATGACAGATAATATCTCCTCTAGCAAGCTTGAATTCTTCTCAAAAGAGACATGATCCCCAGCTGCAAATGCATCGAATGCAGCAGCAAGAACGCTGGTAGTTCCATTGGCGATAATAGACCGCCGGTTGCGCTCACTTTCATTGCCCCATTTCTTGATCTTCAGCACCAAACCAAGGCACTCATCTTGATCCAACCTCTTAACTGATGCTTGAATGTTCAAAAGAACTTCATAGACCTGAACCTGCGAGACCGGAACTCTTGGTGTTGGGATCCTTTCCACGCCGTGGTTCTGATTCTCCACGCACCAATCTTGGATCATTTTCCTGAGGGTGTGGTTAGGAATCTGGTCAAAGCTGGTCAGCATCTGATTAGTCACAGGACAGGAAAAGTTTCCATCTTCAAGCCACTTCTCTATGGACTCCCGATCGTACGTTACGTTATCCCAGAAGACATTGTCACAGGATCTTTCATAAGATCAAGTGATATAGGGCAAATAAAATGCCTGGGGATCACTAGCTCCTTCAAGTCCATCTTTTTGCGAGCTTCTTCACTGGCTGAAATCCTCTTTCGTCTCCAAGTAAAACCCATATTGCAGAATTATAATCACAGGAGAGGAGGGTATACAATATGGTATCAAGTGTATTAATTATTTTAAGAAGAGGGTTATGATTCTTTTTTTCTAGATGTACACAAGAGGGTGCTTGTGTTTATATATGTGTGGGGTGGGGGATGGAAAATGCGTGGCTTTTCAGATTTTCACACGGTTTATATGTTCAACGGGGAAGACTTAAAAAAGAAGAAAATGAAAGATGCAAAAGAAAATCTAGAGAAGCGTTCAAACTGTGTACAGAGGGGTAGAGAAATTAATTAAATAAATAAAGTTTGTTCTTAGGGTGAGGTTTTGAACAATTTGATTTGAACGTTGAATATTTGAATGAGTTGCTGTTGTGTGTGTGTGATTTCAAGTACCGTCAAATTGGAGAAGTGATGAGAGAAAAAGCCTGAAATGGTTTTGGGTTTGACGTGACTTGTCGTCTGGCATTATAACGCGTTCACTAAATTAATCTTCTCTGTTCTTTTGTTGTTTTGCCTAGGTCGCTTCCCTTTTAATTAGTTAGCTATGGGGCCTAATTATCCTTAAAAAATATATATGTTCTTGTTGGGTATGATGCCTAATCCATTTCACGCTTGTACTTCTTTCATACTATCTAAGTCTTTGTGGTCAGATTACTCGGTTCTATATTGTTTTGAAGACTTGAATGAACGTTAGTGCTAACTTGATAGACTTGTGAGAAGGTGATGGATTTAAGTGTCAATTAGAATTTGACTAAACTGGATCTAAGATCTAATTGTAATTATATGGTATATAATTTTTCTTTTCATCGTTCTAGAACTTGATCACAACCAGCTTAATTGATCTGAGTTAATAATTGAGCATCGCGGAATGAATTATGGTCTATATGAAACACCCCGACCTCTACTTACCCAATACACAGTGTTTACCGAACATACAGTGTCGACACGTGGCACAGACAGTAAATACAACAGTAAAATCAGGCCCAACGGCCCAAAGATAATATCATGACACCCGACCTCGGGTACAACAGCAACAAAAGCACAGCGGAAGCAATTTTAATAGTACAGCAATAGTAGGAATTGACTCGATGCAACTATGGATCCAGATCCGTCAGAGGAGATGCCGCAACCTGCCAGGATGTGTTCCTGCACAAAGAACAACGTAGCCTGCCGATGGGGCAGGTGAAGGGTGAGATTCTCCATAATCTCACCGACACATAACCTATGATGAAAAGCATAGCATATACATAACAACAAGAGTACATCATTACGGCATACGAGTAGCGAACAACACACACAACAATACTGCCAAAGAACAATGTAGACTATGCAAATGTCCACCCCATCGACTATGCAATGCACTAACCATCTAGTACTGACTGTACCATACACCAGTGCCATGACACCTCAACCCGACTACGTATTGGGTATCCAACCCAGTCTCAACAAACTATATAGTACATACTCTAGTTCTGACAGACTATACTCAACAGAGGTTCCTCATTGCATGGTAACATACTGTTACTGTACTTGCCGATCATCTAACCCGGTACCAAAACAATCTCAAAATCACGTGAGCCTCGCTCACCGGGTAGCCGGCAACCTGCACGGACCTTACCCAATCAACATCACAAACCGGTCCCCGGGTAGAATCACAACACAACACGGTAACAGCAGACACCACAGCAACTCGTAACCATTACAACAACAATTCTCATTAATTCCGATCTCTGGGTATCGACATACCCTTAGAATTAATAATTACCCAACCGTCGACCACAGCCGACAACCAACATATCTCATTATCCTATCAAGATGACAAGTGATACTCACTCGACAATTATCAAAAGGAACCGACAATAAACAAAGGACAACTGGCAACCGATGCCAGCAACAATAGACTACACAAGACCAACGACAACAACAACACCCGCGAACCGGCAACCTATGCCGATTACGGTCAGCCGACTATACTGACAACCTTCCAAGGTACGATCACGAGACAACATGCATATGAACATAACACATCACAGCCCAACAAAAACACATTTTAATCAAAGCTGAGCCAAGGCCAAAATAATGCTTAATTATTTCTATTACCAATTTTATCTTCCGGGCCCTGTCACTGGACAAGCTAGGGGTCAGACCTGGATATCAACATATTTCGAGTGCCAGACCAAAACCAAGAGAACCCAGGGATCGACATCCCAAAAATACGAACCCAGGGATAGACATCCCAAAATAGTAACCCAGGGATAGACATCCCAAATAAATCAACGGGATAGACATCCCAAGCATAGACATGCTTCCACAAGAACCCAGGTCAAGGCCACCACAAAACAGTCTTTACCCATCGAGTCGAACCACTACTTCCCAAGTGACATTAAAGTCGTCAACACAATTTCCAATTATCCAATTTCCATTTCCAATAACCATTATCAATTTTCCATGCTCAATAGTCCAACAACAATCACAACACATCATTTAGAGAATCAATATTACAGTTCAGCATTTCAACAGCAATAATCACGGCAGTCAAATACCCAACAGTGAGTATCTAGTATATCCACAATCAACAACTCAACAACTACAGCAATAATACCACAATCAAACTCAGTTGGCTCAGCAGTTCAATCAGGCAAAATAATCACAGAAAAACAAACACAGTATCCTGTGCAACATATCAAAGCTTATTTATCCTCACAACAAATATCAGCAAATATCTCAAAGTTATCAACAACAATAACCATAAGATGCAATGGAACCTATGTAGTTCCAGGACCAACCATCCCGGCTATCACGGGTGGAATGACGTATATGCAACCTCACCTGATACTCCTCGGAAGCTGGTATCCGATTAATTCTTGATATACCTATAATATAACAACCATAATCACTTATAATGCACAAACAAGATGATTATGCATGATGTCGGTTAAGAGTTATTAGGCGGCTTATCAATTCATTTTATTATTTCCATAGTTCTCTTATTCATTTCTGTGGAGGTTACTGATAATTTATTTCCCACCTGATATACCAATCATATCCAACATAAGTCCAAAACCAAAACCGAGCGGCCAAGCCGACATCTCGGCCCTTAGGCTGCTTATGACAAGAAAGCATATATACACGTACACTTGTAGGTAACGTATATTTAAGAAAATATATTTGTAAATAAATCAAGTTACGGCCCGTAAATACTCTTAGTCCATATGACGTAAATAATATTATTCCCAATTAAATACTAAATACCTATATGTTTTTATATACAATAATTATATAATATTGGAAACGATAAATACGTCAAGATATTATTTAAATAGTATATCCTATAATAACTCGTTCAATGGAAATTATCTCCATCGGTATGAAATTAAAGTAGCCAATATATAGCATAAAATATTTGTGCGAATTTGTAGATGTACTATTTACAATTAGATATTTACATATACAATCATAAGTACATGTGTACATAAAACTATAAGTGTTTAAGTAAGGATATAGTCTAGCAATATCTAAGCCGGTGAGAATAGCTGCAATACATTACACGATATATTCATATACTTATAATAGATTAATAATTAAGATAAGGTAATGTCCAATATTATTTTTACCTAAAAGAAATATAAATAACGTCATAAAAGTATAACTATATATATAGCCGATACTATTTTAGTTATTAAAAGTAAATGTAATAGAGTAATTATATATGCTTAAGCCTTTTATCTTAATTAGCCCGAGTAAAGCATAAATTCGACAAACCGGAGTGAATAATACCATGGACCTTCGTTTGTAGCCCACTCGGAAAACAAATTAAAAACATAAACAAAAGGCATAAATAAAATCAAAGCATTAATCATAAAATTAATATTAGATAAATTAAATTAAACGTTCACTTATTAACGTCGTTATAAAAGTCCGAGTCCGTTAATGTTCGTGAAATGCCCAAAGGGTCCGATAATTACCCAAAAACTCGATCCCGGGTTCACCGGAAAATACCCGAGACCTCGCCGGAAAA